>JADRCH010007920.1:0-34371 GCA_019843965.1 Rhynchomys soricoides
CCCCCCCAAAATAACAAAAGGAGGAGGAGGAAGAAGAAGAAGAGGAGGAAGAGGAGGAGGAGGAAGAAGAGGAGGAAGAGGACAAGGAGACAATGGTTAGCACAAAGGACCTGCTTCTCAATGAATATGATAGAAAGTTTCTCTCTGAATGAGCTATTCTGAGATAAGAAACACAAAAAAGAAAAAAATGTATCAGATGGTAGTTAAAAGCAAGGAGAAAAATGGACCAAGAGGGAACATGGGAATGAAAAAAAATATGTGTTAACACTGAAGAAGATGCTGCTCACTGCCCTGGTGAACCCTGCTACTTGTGTGTGACCTTAACTGAAAAGAAGGTGTTTTTGAAAATTGGGTGTCTCTGTCTCTCTCTCTCTCTCTCTCTCTCTTTCTCTCTCATTCTTTGAGAAAGGGTTTCTCTGTGTAGCCCTGACTGTCCTGGAGCCCCAGGGCTCCTCCTCTTTTCACCTTCCCAGAGCTTGAATTCCAGGCACAAGGCTTTTAATGAGTACTGGGATCAGAACTTAGGGAGACTGAGCCACCTCCCAGAGGCTACACACTTCTGAACTCTTGAACCTCGTGTTTACTCTTCCTCCTTACACACACAAGCCGTTGTCCCACATGCTTCTTGAACATGCCAGACACCACATCCCAGGGCCTTTGACCTCTCCTCTACCTCTGCTTAGAATCCTCTGACCCGTGATTGCTTCATTATCTACATGGGTCCTTCACATTCTTTGGGTCTTCTTTTTTGGAGGCTGTGGGCTATCTAAGACCTGTTAAGACTTTGAGGTTGCTGTGGAATCATCCTCTGTGTTTCTGCCCTATTCAGTAATTGAGTCTCTCAATGGAACCCAGATCTGGCTGATATGGGAAGTCTTGCTAACCAGCTTGCTTTGGGAATCCCTTATCTCTGAATTACAAATGGGCTGCTTCTCCTACCCAGCATTTAGGTGAGTACTAGAATCAGAACTCTGGTCTTCAAGCTTGTACAGTAAGTGCTTAGCCATTGAGCCATCTCCCTACCTCAAGCAAGCAAGCATTTTCTTTATACTGATTGCTGTTTCTTTAAGAAGAATATGGAGACATGAAAAAATGAACAGTCTCCAAAACTATGATAGGCAAAGTGTTCTTATCTATTTTGAGAGGAATGAAAATGTACAGTGGCAACAACAATCATCCGGGTGAGGGGGTCGGTGATGACAGGTGCTCATGGGGCAGCAGAATGCACCAGGCATGGGGATCAGCACTGGGTTTCAGATACTCTAAAACAAATGTTCCTTTCATTCAAAATGCACCAGATTTAATTTCTTCACAGTGTATTTCCCCTTAAGTAGAATAGGCTAGAGTTTCTAGAAAACTAACTCTAACATGACTCTGTCTCACTGTTAAGCACTTCTGTATAGTTTTCCCCATATGTAGAGGAAGTAATGAAACTCTCACTTAAATGGCTTCTCAGTTATCACCTGGCAGAATTACCTTGTGCATCATAGGACAAGTGGAATGTTGTGACCAAGAATGTAGACTCAGGAACCAAGTTTAACCCTGCACAAGACTTCTTGGTTTCCATAGGTGAAAAAATGAACTGATGCTAACTAAATAACAAGAAGAAACACAATACACAATGCTTACATCATAGGGTGGTTTGATTAAGTCAGAATGTATAAAGTCCTTAGACAAGGTCCTTGAAATGAGTAAATGCTTCTGTTAGATAATCTCCTTATTATATAGCAAAGATATTAAAGTTCAGAAAGCTGAAATTACTCTGTTATCCAACAGGTAAAGGCTGAGAAATAATTTAAGCCATGTCCATTAAAATAGGACTTTTTAATATTATATGTATATAAATCACCAAACTGAATCACGGGGAATCAGACAGAGGCACAGAGACTTCCAAATCACCTACATAATCTGTTGTCCCACTCAAAAGTTCTTCACCAGCTTCCTAAGAAATTGAAAACCAACAGAAGACTGGCTTCCTTCTGAGAGATGATTGGCTATTTGACAACTCAATCAAAATATTAGTTCTGTTTTAAAAGAGTAAAGCTGAGTGGGATGTAGCTCAGTGGTATCATTCTTGCTTAGTTCCTGCATCTCATGCTTCAATGATGGTGGTGGTGTTAGTGCTGGTGATGGTGGTGGTGGGGGTGATAATGATGACGGTGATAATACTAATGTAAAAGAAAAAGAATGAGTCTAGCTGATTCGCATACTTCTGTTTCACTTCTGTACATTACCTAAATTTGACTTTACAATAGCCATTCCCATAGTGTGAGAAAATAGAAGACAACTTTTGAAATGCCTTAAGAAGATATGGCAAAAGGATTCCAATCTCTCTTTTTTTTTTCCAGAAAGCATACTCGATTCATTACTCCTGACACATGTCAAACTTTATTGCTCTTCTTGCAAGACAGATCCACATGACTCCATTGAAGAGTCCTCTTCTTGATTCTGTTAAAGGCAAGTGCAGTCTTTGCAATATTCAATCACTAATTCATTCAACTTACAGCATCCATTCTATGATAAATGTCAAAAACAAAAATTGCCGACAAATGCCTCTCAGACTGTCATGAGCAGTCTTCTGCAGTCTGACTTCTCTGTGTAGGTTCAGAACTACTAGAGTCTGTTGGCAAGCAAAGGTGCTAAAATTGGTCTTCAGCTTTGCCAGTGTTAAGTATGTGTTGGATGCATGAATGATTGTCGAGTTTCAAATGTCATTTAAAGTGAGAGGTGGCTTGGCAATTAAGAGCTGTTCTTTCAGAGGATGTGGGTTACATTTATGGCACCTTCATGGTGGCTCATAGTTGTCTGTAACTCCAGTTTTAAGGGATTTAATACCCCCCTTTGGCCCCTGTGGGCACCAGGTATACATGTTATACAGAGACATATATCTAGGCAAAAACACTACATAGAGAATAAAAATAAATAAACATTTTAATTAGTGATACTAATTAGTGTATGGTACTGTCATTGTTGTAAGATTGAATATGGAACCTTACACATTCCAGGCAAATGGCCTAAAACTGAGCTAGCCTACGTTTATATTCAGACTTCCAAATTCTTGGCTACTTCATTTTGTAAATTTCAAAATCAAAATCATGATGTTTGGTATGGCATTTGTGGTATAGTTGTGAACATTGCTGCCTTCCAAGAAAATAAAATTTTGTTCTTCATCTCTTAGTAGTGGCTATAATACAATGTGTAAAGAAGGCTTAAAAGATAATCTGCTCTCATTAATTATTTTCATCCAATTCTTAAGCATCTAACATTTTAAAAATAGAAATGGCTGCTCTCACTAAATGTGATTTTGCAATTTTATGTACTTGGGAAGCATTCGTTATTTTGCATGTTTTTATTCTTTAGAGTTTCGGTAGACACTTTTTAGGTGGGATTTAAATTACGTACTAATATGGAAATAAAGTAAAATGAATCGCTTTGTGGATTGCCAATTCAGCATTCTGTTCACAGGCAGATTGTTGTACAAAATTACTGATATGTTCTAGCAGCAGCAGTAAAGGTTATGTCCAATCGCTGCTAAAAACTCATACCACATGAGTTAATGATGTTACCTTAACACTCCAGCTTCCGGGCTGCATAATTGTTTCTGCCAACCCATAAATTTTTGAGTAACAACAAAATTATTGTGATTTTTCTTACTAAATAATTCATACATTACAAAGCATGTATGTAACAAGGCCCATGAATCACTGAAGCATATAATGATCATATATCTAATGACATATCTCTTTTCATAAGATGAATCCAAATAGATTTATGTATTTAGGTTAACTAAAAAGTACTGAGTTTATAAGGTTCATAATTCTATCAACCAGAACAACAGCAAGAAACTCCAAACCTTGTAAGAAGTCCAGTTCCTGTGAGTCCCCTTTCAAAATGGCAAGCTTGTTTGTTGAAGCCCTATAGTCTAAGCCACTTTCCATGAAGTTTTACAGCTTTTAAATTGATACTATAAATATCTCTGAAAATAAATTAATGGTGTAATGTAATAGTACAACGTTCATAAACTGTATTTAATATGACATGAGTGCAACTAGAATAGCTATGAGCAATCCTATGTGAGGCCCGAGCTGGTGTGCACTGGTATTCCTTACCCAGCAACGAGGACCTAATAAAGGATGCTCCATCCGCTACTGCTTTTCATACTTCACGTGGGTCTTGTTTTAAATACTCTCCAACAAAATAGATCTTTTTTTTAATGCTACTAAAAAAATGGTCCCAGGTGAGATTTTTATCTACTTAATTAAAACTAGATGTCCTAGCTAAAGTTTTGAAAATTCCAACCCTGCAATGTACAAAATAATATTAAATTACCCACTATTTAGTTGTAAAATCTCAATGTATGTATCCTGACAATTTCATGTATGTGTACACTGTATCTTGATTATATCTACTTTCCCCTTCTCCCCCTCAGTCCTCCCAGCTCACCCCCTCCACCTTTATGTTTATTTTATTGTTTATTTTGTTTATAAATTACTGGGTCTACATGCTTCCTGCATGAACATGCTATTTGGCCATCCACTGAAGAATGGGCAACCTACCAGAGGCCATACGCTCTGGAAGAAAATGGACTCTCCCTTTCCCAATAGCCATTCATACCCATAACTCCTCACCGAGGGGTAGGTTCTCATGAGCCCCTCTCCAATCCACACTGAAATAGTTTTGCTTGGATGAATAATTTCAACATAGTATCTATGCTCAGTTTTTTTTTTTTTTACAGATGTGTTTTGTTCTCTATGACTACTAAGAAGCAGAACTGCTGTAGAATATGTGTTTTTTGTTTTCAGAAATGTGAAATCAGTCCAGAAAGAGAGTCATAGAAAGCTTCTGTGACAACCCTTACCCTCTCCCACCTCTTCCCCCCCTCCAAGAAATGGCCTAGCCAGAAAGCCATTAAAGAGAACACTTAAAAATTATGATAAGGATGCTGAAGTGTAGCTCCCCTTGGTTGATGGCTTCTGGTGGTGATGAGGGTGGGGAAAAACTCAGTTTTGCTAAAGGGGATGGCCATTGGGAGTTTGCTTCACTGAATATGTGCAACATGAACTTGTGGTTTGGTTTGGTTTGGTTTGTTGTTTCTCTTTCTTCCTTTTGGGAGGGGCGACAGATCTAGGAGAACCGGGAAAGTGAATGTAATCAGAGTGTATTATGTGAAATTCCCAAATAATCAATAAAGGTATTTTGCTTGAAAAAAAATGTGAAACTTGTCCCAACTGTTTCATCCATTTTACATTTGTATTTGTAATGTCCCCACACCCTGATTTTTTTTGTCTGAAATCACACCCTTTTTCCCATCAAAAGCTAATGAAGTATTTGATAACCTTACTAAATATTAGAAATAAGCTTATTAAAAACAACCCAGGACTAGAGAAATGGCTCAGCAATCAAGGGGACATACTTCTCTTCTGGAGGACCTTATTGGGTTGCCAGAACCCATTCTGGACAGCTCATAACTACTTGTGACTCCAATAGAGGGGCACGTCACTCTCTTCTGATTTTCGAGGCCACCTGCACTCATGTGGCATACAGGCACATAAACAGAAATTTTTAAAAAACGTAAAAAAATGGTTTTTTTCTTCTAATTGTATTCATATTCTCAATTAGCTGAATAGATCTCTAAGCAATAGCTGGATGGCTAAGGGTTAGTGAGAGCTATCTTAGCCACAGTTTTATTAGAGGAAGAAAAAAATGAACATCTGACCTCCAATTTACATTAGAACAATAACTTTTAGACTCTGGACACTACCAGCGACACTTCTTAAAGAAAGCAAATGTGAATTTGTCAAGCACATAAAATAGTATGAAAGTAAAATATAGTAATTAAGATTTATGTTCTATTGATTGTGTAGCTTAAGTAATTTTTCATTACTAACGTAAGATTTAATAAGTATAAGTAGTTAAAGATTCTGACTTGGCACTAGTCATTAGCATGTAATTGAACTAGTGAAAAAGATCAGTTAAAGCTGTGTTGATTACTACCTTATCTTTGAAAGGCAATTAAAGGCCTCAATCATTGCAACAAGATTTGATTGTGCAGCCTTTATTGGACATTGATCTTTCAGCAAAGTGCAGTTACATTTTCCATTAATTTACTGTAACATAGTTTAACCCTGATACCCTAGACTGTTGACCCAGGTGAGATGTAATGCTAAGTACTTGTTTAGGTTAAGATGCTCCTGAACGTCATTCCCTCATTACTGTCTCAATGCTATGTGCCGAATATAGGAGATACCTGATCTGCTGGCATCAGGATAAGGTTTCTGTTCTCTGCATTAGCTTTCAGGGGAAGTGAAATGAAGATCCTTGTCTTTGATGTCATCCCACACACTTAGACATCATTACTCTTTAATAGATCTAAAAGGCATTTCATGAAGAAATGTAGATGTGCTCTGTCTGTGGTTCTGGGTGAACATAAATATAAATTACATGAAATAAAATGTTCTTATGATACATATGGCTTTAAAATTTTTACAACTGGTGTGTGTGTGTGTGTGTGTGTGTGTGTTATGTGGGGGGGGCATTTGTACGGAGGTCAGAGGACAGCTTTATGGAATTGATTTTCTCCTTTCGCCTTTATTTGAGTTCTGGGGATTGAACTCAGGTCACCAGGCTTGTATGGCAAGTGTTGTTACCTATTGAGCCATCCCTCTAGCCCTCCATATAGCTTTTTAATAATTAAAAAGTATTTCAACATTTACTGTAGTCAACAATGGGCACATTGTTAGTGGCCAAATATATGTGACGAAAGAAACACAACGTACAGCATTGTGTATGAGGACATCACCACTGAAAAAGTAGAGAATTTTATAATTTTTAAATGAATTAATTTATTGAATTTTATAATTTTAAGACTTATTTTTATTTTACCTGTATAGGTTTCTTGCCTGTATATAGCTCTGTATATATGCAGTGCCCCTGGAGGCTGGAATCATGGGTCTAACTTCTGGAACTGGAGTTACAGATGGTTGTTAGGTGGGCAGTAGGTATCAAACCTGGGCCTTCTGGAAGAGCATTAAATGCTCTTAACCACTGAGCCATCCCTCCAGCCTCAGCATTTTTTGTTATGTTTTCTTAACATCAGCAACCTCTTTATACTCCCAGATGTTGTCGCCTAAAACAATGTATAGCTTATCCAGTAACTAAGAATTTTGCCTAGAAATTTCTTTCAGCGCTTCATAATTAAGATGTGTGAAAGTAAGAAGAGGGTAGGCTGTACCAAAAATTCACACCTTCACAAAGTTATGCCTGGATTATTTTGATAGTTTCTGTAGTATCTATCTATCTATCTATCTATCTATCATGTATCTAGTTTGTAGGTTCTAGAGAGATGCCTCCACAGTTAAGAATGCTTATTGCTCTTTCACAGGACCTGAATTTGGTTCCTAGCAACCATATAGGTGGAGCACAGTCACCTAAACTCCAGCTCCAGGGGATTTGATTCCTTTTTTCTGGCCCTTGTGGGGACCTGCACATATCATAAACACAGAGAGAGAGAGTGAGAGAGAAAGAGAGAGAGAGAGAGAGAGAGAGAGAAAGAGAGAGAGAGAGAGAACAAAACTCCAACATACATATATTAGAGGAAGAGGAGAGAGGGAGCAGAGAGAGCACGCTAGCATGTTCATCCCCAAACCTTTTCCCTTCTCCTGCCCCAGACAATTTCACTTCATTTTTACATACATAATGTATGCTACTATCTAAAGTCCAGAGACCATAAATGACAGAATATATTTGTCTGAGAATGGCTTCAGTTAATGATTATTCAGTTGCATCCCATGTTCCTGAAACTGACACAATTTTATTCGTCATCACAAGCCTGGATGCTGTTAGATACAAACTGCATTAAAGAACTACAGGTAGAAAATCTGGTCAATGGTTTCATTAACCAAGAAGGCCAGGCAGGTCCACTTGGACTTCTCCTTGCCATCTTAGGTTAGCAAATGTGGGCAGATAAACACTCACTGCCTTCAGCATCTCTCCCTTTCCTTCTCACCTTACTTCTGAAATCCTTCTATTAACGAAACCCTTTATAAATAAAAGGAATAGAAAAATGTGTGATAGAAAAATAGTTTTTAACTGCGACAAAAGTAATCATGATACATCTTTTTTTAAAAAGCCTTTAAAACCAAAATGTTGGGGGGGGGGAGGATTCGTGTGCTGTGCACATGTGCTCACATGTGTGAATGTCAGAAGACAACTTGTGGTTGCTGTTCTGTCCTTCCATCCTTGTGTGATTTCCAGGGATCAAACGCAGGTTGCCAGGCATGCCTGGCAAGCACCTTTGCCTGATGAGACGTCTTGCCATACTCATGATACATCTTAAGGTGGAAAGGGCCCATGTTTTTTCTCAGCTTGCAGGTAGAAAAAAATGAGACACAAAGTAGCAGACATTAGCCTTAAGGCAAAAAGTAACTCTGAAGCCGAAACAGGCTCAACCTCCTGGCTTCTTAGCACTCTGTCCCTTCTGGGCTGTGTTTTTCTGCAGCAGGCAACATTGGGGGATTGAGGGTGAGGGCGGAAACTTAAAATATTTGCTGTTTCTCGGGAAGCAAGTTTCATTTTTTTTTTTTAAAGATGTTATTTTTTTTGATACTTTGTTTACATTTCAAATGTTTCCCCCTTTCCAGATGTCCCCTTTGGAACCTCCCTATTTCTTCCCTCCTCCTCCTGCCTCTATGGGGGTATTCCCCCACCCCCCACCCACTCTCATGGGAAGTAAGTTTCATAACAAAAGATTCATTATAAGGTTTAATAAATCCAATGAATCATATTTTAATTTTTGAGCTCTTCCCTTAGCCATCACTGGTTTATCCTTCACCGTGATCAACTCCATGTGAGCAAGAGGTCTATTGATTTTCATGTAATACAAGAAAATATTACATTTGCTTAATTGTTACACAGCAAACACACTAGACAAGAAATCAAGGCTCTATTTAATGCAGCAGCAGCAGAGAATTACAGAGATCAATAGGGTAGTTTGTCAAAGATGCTCTCCTAGGAGACTTACCTATCAGCACACAGACAAGAAGTCACACTGACTATAGCTATCGAAAAGCAGGTAAGCAGAGTCAGCAGTACACATTATCAGAAATCAAACAGACCAGTGTAAAAAGTGGTACAACTGGACTGAAAAGCTGTATTTATGGCCTGGTAATTAAAAACCATTTTATCAGCCTTGTGTTGAGACCAAACCTTTACAGCATGTATTGACATGATCAGCAGCAGCGAATGAGCAGTATTTGACTTAAAACTTATGAGCTATAGTTATTTAACTTTGTCCTTAACAGAGAAAATCAGTTCTAGCCTTCCTTGCAAAACGCTAATAGTCAGTTTTATTATTAATGAAGCTTAATGTAACACCATCTTCTTTGGGCAAGCCATTTATTTAACTTGTGTCAAGCATATTTTTCTGGACTAAATATATTGGCATAAGTACTTCTTTGATTAAAGTGTTACTTAGAATTGTGTTTAGACAAGTGAACAATACATACATTAGTACAATTCTCTATCTGTAGCACATTTACAATAAATACATTTGAGAGGCCTGTTTGTATGACTTCATTATTCTGATGGTTTCACTCAGTCATTTCCGGAAGTTCACTTTCTCTATTAATTTGCCAGAAATAACATCCAAATGTTGGTTAGATGGAACTGTGTAAAATGTTTTCCTACAAAAATGTATAAACACTGCAGTACCAGCAACACATTAACATAAAATGCTATATAATGTATGCTTGTAATTATGAGAGCAGTCATAAATCTTAAACACCCATTGGTTTAGAAATTAAATAGTCCTACTTAGTTCTCCCTAAATTACTCCAAATTTCAGAAATTTACCATTCATCTGGGTATTTTGTGACTATCTCCAAGGATAAATTTTTTTAATGACTTTGTTTTCAAAAATGCAATTAGCTTAATAAAGTTCTAATGTAAAAGTGGTATCAGGTTTTTGGAATTTCAGCTCGCTCTCCATGGTCAGTAAATCTGTGGGGATGTGCCATTTCAGTTCACTGCTTTTATAAACAGTTGTCAAACTCATTCTTTCTGGGTCTTTCTAGACCTTAATTTTCTTATAGCTCTGTGACATTTTATTTTTTAAGTTATGAATAATAAGTATTAATTTCACTCACCTTGTTGCATTTACATTGACAAGAGCTACAGCTACATTTAAAAGTACTATGGCATTGAGTTCTTTTTGTTGTTAGTCTCATGTTGCCTAGGGTGATGGAGACTCTCTGCAGTTGTGAGTGAATTTGAACTCTTGATCTTCCTGCCTCTACCTTCTAAGTGCTGGGATTACAGATGTGCACCCGACCACTAAGACCAGATTAATACTACAAGAGCTTAGCAAAAAACAAACAAACAAACAAAAAACTAAAAAAGCCCAACCAAACAACAACAAAAACCCACCAAAACCAATCAAACAAACAAAAACCCAAACCACTTCCAGTCAAAATCTTAAAGGTTGAATGCTTAAGTTTTCGGTTGCAATCAGATTCTGATATTTTGAATTTGTCAACGATATAGTGTTGTCTCCACTAAGTATCTATAATATCATTTCCCCTTTTCTGCATTATATTCCCCCTTTCTACCATGATTTCCCCTTTGTGTGGAGATACTTTATGCTTTTTTTCAGAGTTAATTTATATTGTTAATATCCAGCCATAGAATCTGTGTTTATGTACTCATTTTTTTTTAATCTGTAATTTAACCTAGTTCTAGGAAAACAGGAGTAAAGTCATGTGTTTGTAATTCCCATTAGCTAAGCTTACATATATCACATGTTTTTACACACACACACACACACACACACACACACTCACACACACATTAAAATAAGTTTCCTTCTGGGATGTAGTGATTCATCTTAAAAATAAACACACACACACTCTAGAAACATAAAGGTTTTTGCCAGCATTTTATTTTAAAGGATCAAAAGTAAATACTGCATACACACACAGGGGAACAAATTTATTGGCATTTGTGTTTTCCAATGCATACTTTCAATACATGGCACCTTCATCTTCTTTATTTAGAAAATAGATTGTTATTGGTCCGTAACTGGTATGAACAGTCTCTGTGACTCTGGCAAATAACCAGGAGCCAAGTCCATATAATAAAGTTGGAATACCTAGAAAACAAATGAATATGTTATTCAAGAAGATCAGTACTTATCAATCATATACTAACATATGTCATGTTACTGATCATGTAACCGTCTTCAGCAATATTAACATCAAGCTTTAGAAACAGAAATATATGATCTGCACTCACTATGATTACTAAAGAGCTGGACTTGATCTCTTTGTGAAACGTCATGGCAATCACATGAGCCTAGATTTTAAAAACCATTAGATAAGACTGATATAAATTTTAATGCAAATCATTTGCTTAACTCATTATCTTCAATTAATTATAAAGTAATTTTATATTCTTCTCACAAATAAGCAAATAGAGAAGAATATCCATTAATTTGGTTGTAAATGTCCCTGATTATTGGCCTTAAGCTAAAATTAATAGGTCCACTAGTAATTACTGGGTTATTCTTTAAGTTATATAGGACCACTGATAGCTAAAGAAATATTTGTATGACTTAGAAACTGGGTCAAACAACTGCCTTCAAAACCTAAAGCACAACCCAACTTTTAGAAAGATTTTAGTGTTATCAGCATGACAAAGAACACTCTCACTAGCAATTTTATAATTGATTTGAAGACAATTTCATTTTGTCTTATTTGCCTAGACACAAACAGATCTCTGTTTCTCTCCTTTTCTGAACACTGCCATTAATAAGGTTTCCTTTTTATTTTAGATTAACTCCTGCTTGTTATATATCAAACTAAATACATACTATTCATAAATATGGATTCATATGTATATGACAGCATGTTGGCTGCACAACAGACTTCCATAATTCCTATCTTTTAAGGCAGTTGTTTAAAATCAATGACTATTAACATATTAAATATACAGTATGTGTGTGTGTGTATATACGCACACAC
Organism: Rhynchomys soricoides; assembly: GCA_019843965.1. NCBI lineage: Eukaryota > Metazoa > Chordata > Mammalia > Rodentia > Muridae > Rhynchomys > Rhynchomys soricoides. Next base: position 12,015 of record JADRCH010007920.1, read on the forward strand.
ACACATATTGCACATGTCTGTGTGTGTGTGTATAAAACCACAGGCACACAGATCAAAAACAAATATTGTAGGCCCTACACAAGTATTAATTTTATTGCTTCCATGTGGGAAATGGGCAGAAAGAGACAATTCAAAAAGATAACTGCTCATTTGGAAAATCTCTTTCTTTCTAGTTAATAGAGAAACCAACATACACTCAAGACTGATTAGACTGCTCATTTTTCTTCTTTTCCTGCAGAATATCTTCACTGTGTTATGCTCCCTTTGAGTATGTGTGTTGGAATACTCTGGGATGCCAAGACAACAGGAGAGGTATCACCAGCTGGCAATGAGATTGTGGGGTTGGGGGAGCCAGGTGCCTCCCATTTAAGCCTTTTTCTATCCTTAGGAACATACCAAGTTTCAGTTTGGAATTTATTACCACAAAATCCCCTAGAACTCCTATGGATTTTTTTTTACAGTATACTGCCATCTCTGCCCTCGTCATGACCCCAAAGAATCTCATGTCTCAAGGAACTGTCATGAAGATAAATCCTCAAAAAGTAGAATAATATAGCTATTTGCAAGTTATTCATCCAAAAAGAAAAAAAAAAAAAAACCCAAATGGTATGGTATGTGGTGAGAAGGCAGATGGTCAAGAGAAGACTGTGATAAGGTAGGCATACCGTAAGAGAGGAGAGTGGGGCACAGGCTCAAATAAGAAATAAATTCCAATATGACACTACCACTCCAAAAGCTGAAAAGCAGTGGGGCTGAGGAATTTAAAAAGGCCACCAAAGCAATTATTATTACATACTGAGAGTAAGATATACATAATATGCCTTTTAAACCAACACTAAAGGTTGCATTTAAGGAATGGTAGTGACCCTGAGAATTACATTTTATAGTATTTATTACGGCTTTCAGTTAAATATTCTGTTAAAGTATATACTTTAAAAAACAAATCATACAAGTAAATCCCCCCAGATAAAATTTAAAAACTGATTAATGACTATTGGTTTAGTAACAACCGAGTGCAGGAGCCATTATCAGTCTTGCTTACTGATGGAGGTTAGAGTTGATAAGGGAGACAGAAATTCTGTAGTTTCTCTCCTGGAATGAATGAGGGTTTTAGGGTTTTTTCACCCTAAAATGAAAAGAATAATGCACAAATGAAGATTTGGTGCCTCTGTATTTTACAGGTTAAAAAATTTTAGTCAGTATGTTTTGAAATCAAAATCTTTAAGATACCATGAAATTAAAAATAAAGAGATTACTGGAGACAGAGAACATCAAAACGAACTTGAGAAATAGTTCCCTGCATAATCATTCATTTTAAGTTAACTGAAGAGTAGGTAAACTACTGTTGAATTAAGTACTTAAAACAACTGGAACTTTATAGTAAGGCTCCGCAACCCTTCCATTCCAATGGTAAGTTGCTTTCCTTAAATCTTAATCTATTTCCCAGCAGGGTACTCGGACTGAAGAACCATCAGTAAAATGTCAGCTCCATTGAAGGGAAGGTGGGGGAAAAAGGGAACAAATGAGTCAACAGAAATCCTTAGTATTCACGAAGTGGAAAATTAATTTTTCTGATTACTACTAATTTCGAAGGGAAGACAAGGAATAAAATCCTTTGTACTCTTATTCCCTGCTAGGGACTGGATCCAGCCAGGCAAACTGTACAGTAACCAACTAAGATCCTGTACTTAATTCATATTTCCCTTAGTTCAGGCAAAAATTAAAAACCAAAATTACTAAGTTGGTTTTTGATCAGGACCAGAAAAGGATTTCAGAGCAAGCCAATTTGTATTACAGCATGCAGGAACACTTTCTTTGTACACTTATAGAATTTCTAAAAAGCCCCCACACACTATTAAATTACTATTTTATATTAAAAAACAAAAAAGAACCAACAACAAAAAACCCTACATCAGTTGTTTTTCTGAAAAGATTTTACTTTTCTGCATGGGAAGTGGGAAGATTTTTTTTTCTTCTTTTGATGTCGTAATGACCTACAACTAAAAGAGAAGCCCTTAATCATGACAGGTGTCTTTAAGGAAATGTTCATTTTAAACTGTGACATTTTATGTAAGGGATCCAGCCTATACAGTTTAACTATGGCTCGGCCTACTAATTATTTTTTTATTAATTTTATTTTTTTACAGTCTAGTCATTGCCCTCCTCCCGGTCCACCCTCCCACAGTTTCTCATCCCACTCCTCCTCCTGGCCTACTAGTTTTCCTAACCTATATCTCAGTATTTGGAAAAGAATGATTCCTGCCAATTCTGAATATAATAAACTCATTTTCACAAGTCTAATTAGTTAGCATTCTGGCTTTTCCCATACTTTCATACCAACCTCAGGATTAGTTGATATAGTCAATCAAACAAGTTATGAGACACATTGGTGTATAATCTCCTACCTGGATTTTCCAGTGGGACAATGGCTCAAAAATCCCATAAGTGCTATATGAGTTATTATACCCAGAAATGCACATGCTTTATTAAATTTGATGAACTATTGGATTATATGTAATACTAGTATAGCTGCACAGTTTAGTTTTAATTTTGGATTAAAAAAAAATTTGGATTACACTTGTTCGGCTTCCTTGTGTAGAGTGTGAGTGAATGAAACCTAAGTTAATATTTTTTTTAGCAGCTATTAGTAGGTCCGAAACATCTTGAGATCTTAAATTTTTCCCTAATTTATAAAATGCTGCCACATCTACCATCCATGATATTGACCCTTTTGCCATTAAACCAACAGAACATAAATATCTACCGGGAGGACCATCAGAATTAGATTATCTTCAGAAATATAGATACTAAGGAGGCAGCATCTTTTAAGTCTAGCACCTGAGAAAATATGGTATCTGGAGAGAACCTACTGCTTTTAGCAAAACACAATTGCTGGAATTTCACATAAAGACAAAGAAACTTTAAAAGTCCGTCCAGTTTTTGTTCTCCAAAGGCTCCTGGTGATGAGTGTGGGAATGACTGCTGCTAAGCAACTTCGGAGCCGCTGTCCGAATTCGCTCCTCGCTGCCTGAGGCATGTCCGAGGGGTGGACAGTGGCAGGGCACGACCTCAGGGGTGCTGCAGGCAGCCCGCAAGGGATGCGAAGGGCCGGCCCTGGAGGGCGAGCGGCGTGCTTGTGGGCCAGCGGCCGCCCTTGGACCGCAGGAGTGCCGGGGTCAGCCGAGGGCGCCGCCACTCACCCAGGTTGATGACCTTGAGCGCGGTGAAGAAGCGGTTCTGCCGGGCCAGGTCCTGCCAGGGCGCCTTGGAGCAGTGGTACTTGATGAAGGGGAAGCAGCCAGTGCGCAGGACGTGGTAGTTGGCGCCCGGCACTGGCCAATTGAAGTGCGACAGGCCAAACTGGTCGTTGTGGACCGCGCTGTAGGGGACGCAGAAGGAAGTCCAGTGCGGCAGGCGCCGCTGCAGCAGGTGCCGCGTCAGCACCTCCGAGGCGCGGGGCTTCGGGCGGGAGGCGGCGCCCGAGGCCCAGGGCCGGCACAGCAGCAGCCGCAGCGTAGCCTCGTGGGCCCTCCGCAGGGCCTCCATGGCCAGGGCACGCCGGGGAGCCGGCCCCGGGCCCCTGGGGCCGCGTCTCTGGGGGCGGGTCAGGCGGGCGTACGCATGCGTGCTCCCCTCACCACCCTAGGCCAGGGCGGGGAAACACGGGGGGGGGGGGGGAAGGGGAGGCAAGTAAGAGTGCCTTGAGGTGTGGCGCGTGCGCACAGCGGCCCGCGGCCTGGGGCGGACGGGAGGGCGGAGCGACTGCGCAAATCAGGGAAATTGTCATCTCTGGCCTCAGGTAACCTCGGAGCAGGGAGAGAAAGTTAAAACAATCCTCCACAGCGACAACCCCACCTAGCTGTCAGGCGCTGGGCTCCGGGGAAATCCTAAGAGATGTTGAGGAGCTGGAGGTGTGCTCAGGAAAGTGAGCTGACACCAAGGCCTGGCTTTTGCCAGGGCTGGACACCTGGTGACCTCAGACTGCACTCTTGTGCTGATGTCCTCACAGTCGCGTTCACTGTCCAGACTGAATCCTAGATAGTGCAAGATAAAAAGGGTCCCAAGCCAGATATGTCGCTTGACTGTAATCACAGCGCTGAAAAGGCTGAAGTGTGAGGATGGGGAGTTGGAGGCCAGCCTGGGCTATATAGAAGAGTACTTGTCTTAACCGCTTCCCTGTCCCCCCAGCCCCCCCCCCCCCCAAAAAAAAAACTGAAAAGAAAAAGATTCCAGGGTTTTCTTATTTAGTACCATAAAGCTCAGAGAACACGCCCTCCTGAGAACACAGTAAATACTAGGACAGGATATGGTAGTCACCAACTTTTAACAATCCTTAGTTACCCACTTTTAATTTATTACTATAAAGAAAGCATTTCTCAAGCTTCATGGTAGCATACCACCTCTTTCCTAAACTATCATTACTCTTATATGTCCTGAACTTATGTGGAGAGGACGAATAAATAGAATGAGGTTTCTGGAAAATACCTTATGCAAATGTGTGTGGGAACTATAACTATTATTTACTGAAAATTCAAGAAGGACGTAGAATAGTGTGATGTTTAACGAAGATTTATTTATTTTATGCATACAAGTACTCCATTTTCTTGCACACCAGAAGAGGGAATGAGATCCCATTAAGGATGGTTCTGAGTCACCATGTAAGTGCTGGGAATTGAACTCAGGACCTCTGGAAAGGCAGCCAATGCTCTTAACCACTGAGCCATCTCTCCAGCAACATTTTTTTTTTTTTTTTTTTATAGCCACCAATTTTGAGTTAGTCGACATTGAGTTCATTCTACAAATATGTCAAATATTTAAGGGGGTCTTGTAGTCATGCAAATAGTTTGAACTTTATAAGATTCCCTATTAGATAATGATTTTTAAAGAAAAATTAGGTGGAGTCATGATATATTTATCGATGCAGAATAGCTAGGAGGACTATTGAAGGGAGGCAGGGAGCTGCTGCAGAACTATCATTTTCAAAGTAAAGCTTTAAAAGCAATAACAGTACTTTTTCAGACAAAATCTGACACAGAATTCCAACATATAAAGAAAATTATAAACACAATGTGTTTACTTCAAACATTTATAAATTAATCTTAATAGTAGTTTCATAGGTAAACGGGCACCACAGCAGAATCACAGCTAGTTTGTTGCCTTGGTTTTGTTGTTGAGTAGGGAGGGGAGCACTGGACTTTCAGCTTTGGTTTGTTGTTCTTGTAGTTGTTGTTTTGTGTTGCAAAACAGTGACAGTTACAGCTGCCATTTTTTTTTTCCTGAATCTTCTGCTTTGGTTGTGTATTAGTCATGGTTCTCTAAAGTCACAGAATTTATGGGTGGTCTCTCTATAGTAAGGGAATTTGTTAATGACTTACAGTCTGTAGTCAAACTCCCCAACAATGGTGAACAGCAGCTGTGACTGGAAGTCCAAGGATCTAGCAGTTGCTCCACACCACAAGGCACACAGGTGGAGAAGAGGGAATCTTCCTTCTTCCAATGTCCTTATGTAGGTCTCCAGCAGAAGGTGTGGCCCAGATTAAAGGTGTGTACCATCACTCCTGGATCTGGGACTTGCTTTGACCCAGGCTGACCTTGAACTCAGAGATCTCCTTGCTTCAGTCTCCTGGAATTAAGGGTGTGTACTACTTTGCCTGGGGCTAAGCTTGTCATGGCCACTATGCCTCAAGATCTCCATGCCAAGATCCAGGTCAGAAACTTGTGTTTTCCAGCCTCGAAATCTGGATCAAAGGTGAGCCTTCTAATTCTGGATTATAGTTCACTCCAAATATATTCAAGTTGACAATCAGGAATAGCCACTACAGTCTGTATATTATTCAGAAAAATCCTGATCTTTCCAGAGAAACTAACTTTTTAAAATAAAAGTAGATTTTTAAAATGATTTACCTTATATATGTTATATTTTAAAATAGCAACAGGAGATTATGAGAACTACACTAAATTAACCTAACATCAAATTAATGAGTGGTCAGTTTGCATTATGTTAACTGTGAACATTATAGACTTTTTGATGCTATGAAAATTCATTTAAAAATGAAGTTGAATTTAACATGAACTGAGACTCTGGGATACAGTATGTCTGAGAAACTCTAGATTCTGTAGCATATGAGATTAGGGAAAAAAACTGCTGATGCACATAACCAGGTATTACATAAGTTCCCGATTTTTTCTCATTATGAAGGCTTTGGAAAGGGCTAGTGAACTGAAGGACTAATGTAGGACACTGCTGTGTTGGGTAAACCTAATCACTGGTAGAGATTTTCCCTAACGCAAGGCCGTTTGACTCTCCCTCTCTTCTCTCTTCTAATGTAAGAAGTTTTTCCAATGGAAGCAGATAGATGGTGGGCCATTCTTTCCTTTTAGCATGTTCTACAGACCAGAAGAAATATGTCAACAAACTTCCTGTTCCTCCCACTAATATGCCAAAATTTGGGAGCCTTGTAGCCATGCAGATAGTTTGTCCTATATCTGTAGCTAGAATACGCTCCTACAAATCTTTAAGGAAAAGGCAATCCAATAGAAAGAGAGAGAAACTGACATATCAGAAGACTAGACATCACGGTATGCAATAAATGTGCAAAAGGTGCATAATTTCAGCCATCATTTGAGAAGTAGAAAAGAAGGTCACAGTACAGTACACCACATACCCTTGGAAATGGCCACATTTGAAAAGACAGAAAATTCTAAGGTTTATATGGAGCAAGTTTTTCCAAGGTGGAGCCATTGGGATTTTTCATTTTTAAGACCTATTTCTATATATTTTTGATGTTTGTGTACTTTGACTGCCTGTATGTCTGTGCACCATGAACATGCCTTGTGCTGGTAGAAGAGGGCATCAGATCAGTTGGGTGTGGAATTACTGCTGTTTGGGAAATCACTGTGTTGGGAACTGAACTCCGAACCTCTGAAAGAGTAGCCAGTGTTGTTAACCCTGAGCCATCTCTCCAGCCTTAATTGGAATTCTTATTACACTGCTGGCAATCACTCTGGTAATGTTTTGTTCTCCACCCGGTATCCTCATATGGACATACTTTTTACAATTCCTCTCAGATGTCAGCTCCACTTTGGTGAGGGTTTCTTTTGGGTTTTTTAACCTATAGCACCTCTTCTCAAGCCCTATTTCCAAATGTAGTCATGCTAGGATTGGGTCTTCAACATATGAAGGGTGTATGAGGAAGGAAACACATTCAGTCTGTAACAGTATCTACCATAAATTGTGCATGTATGTTCTCCAAAACACATGTACTAGAATAGTCATAGCATGCTGTTCATATTAGTGATATTTGATCTGTGAATTACACATATCAATTGTATGTCCATGTTTTTCTATATTATTAGTGTTTTTTGTTGTGTGGGGCATATTCACACCTCATGCATCCTAAGCAACTGTTCTTCTATTAAGCTACATCCCCAACCATCATTGTTAGTGTTTATCAGGAAAAACTTTATTAGAAAAAAATCTCTTTAGACCTAATCGTGTGTGTGTGTGTGTGTGTGTGTGTGTGTGTGTGTGTCCATATTATTAATTTTCATGTTGTTTTGGGTCTTTTTAATATCTGCTTTTTTGTTTGTGCTTTGAGACAAGGTCTCAATGTATTACCCAGGCTGACCTCAGACTTCAGAGCTGAAGCAGCCCTGTCACCTCAGCCTTTCAAGTAGCTGGAACTATAGGTGTGCATCGCTACATCCAGCTCCCATGTTGTTCTTACAACCTTACAGTGAGATCCTGATTTACTCATGTAAAGTGGTCCCCCATTACCTGAACTTAGTTGTCCACGGCCAACAAGAAGAGAGATATGGTATAAGCTATTTAGAGAAAGCAAGATGACATTTACATAACTTAGTAAAGTCTAGTATTAGAATTATTATATTTATTTTAATAAATTACCAATTTATTTATAAATTAATATTTTTGATAACTATATATGTATAGGAAAAAGCAAGACATATAGGTTCATATGAGGTTTCAGATATTTTCTGGTATCCTAGGATGTATCCTCTGTAGATAAACAAACACCACTGTATTGTAATAATGTGATTTAACAGAGAAAGATTAGGATGTAGACTTTAATTCACTTACATTCCCAGAGGAAAAATGAAGGAAATCATGCTACATGCATATATCAACATATTAGTAAAAGATGGAAGACTTACAAATATGAGATTAAGATGTTTATATTTAAGAATTCATTTAAAATTTCCAGTTTGGAGCTTAATGACTTTTGGTTCAAGGAGGGAGGAGTATGGAAATGATTTGCCCAATTCTTATTTTAGTGTAGTTAGAATGCAATCATAGGTAGCCAAAGTAGATTCAGACCCAGGCTTCCTCAACACTCAACTCTGCTAAGTGGCTCAATGCCTTCTAAGCCAAGCTCAGCGCTAAAAACAGTGGACTTAGGTACCTATCCAGCCAAATGAATGTTCATCAATTCTCTCCACTCTCAACAGTGGCAAACACTAATTACTGCTCCATCCTCTACTCTTTTTTTTTTTTTTCCAAGAGACAGGGTTTCTCTGTGTAGCCCTGGCTGTCCTGGAACTCACTCTGTAGACCAGGCTGGCCTCAAACTCAGAAATCCGCCTGCCTCTGCCTCCCAAGTGCTGGGATTAAAGGCATGCGCCACCATTCCTCGGCCATCCTCTACTCTTACACATGTTGTTAAGGACAATATATGTGGGCTTTATAAAAGGTTATCTTCATGGGAAAAGTTGCTCAAGGACGGGAATGCTGTATGCTCATCTAGATCTCTATGTACTGAAGGCTCCAAGGTGTTGGCTGGTTGCTAGGACTGCTGCTGTAAAGAGTTACACTAAGAATGACTCCAGCAAAGAAAGAGACTGTTTCATCTGAACATGGCAGTGGAATTTTACTTCAAAAACCTTTACTGACAAATCATAAGTCAGTGAGTATCTGCTATGTTTCCGTTATAAAATGACTCAGAGCCCCTTTAAATGGAGAGCTCCCTTGGGGCAGTATTTGTTTATAATCTTGTTGTCTCCCTTCACTGTGATATAGACTTTCGAGTCTGAAGATATATGTGTGATTTCTAAGGCTTTGTGACCTCAGTACCTAGGAAGGTACTTGGCATATTTTAGACACTGTTCTCAAATAAATAGGGATGGATAAAAATGAATTTACTTAGTATATGGAAGGGATGTTGGAGAAAGTAATGTTTACTATGTAGGCTGTAATCTAATGTTAAGATGTTGATTTGGGCTGTTGAAATTAAAATACAAAATAGGTATAAAATGTATCCAAGGTCATCTATCAAAATCAAGTATAAAAACCCTGGCCTCTGACTACCAGTGAGGTTTTCATTAAAGTGGTTCTTTTCCCATTGCTTGATGTAGGTGTTGGTGTTCTGAAATCTGGTGGCAAGATATGTTTGTAACTTTGTAAACCAGATAACCATATACGCTGATAGATAATAGAGTCTATCATCTGGGCATGTTCCCAGGATTGCAGGTCTTCATACTATATAGTCAGTGTCTGGGGTTGGCTCTGAAAAGATGGCTAAATGAAGCCAGATTCACATTATGTATGGATCGTAGTTATAGCCCTGGCTTTTACAGGGAGCCTTACTTTTATTAACAGAAATATTATGAAAAGTCTATAACATTTTTGTAACATGAGTCATTTTCAGATCAAATCCTGAAGATGTTTTGGCTCCATTGCTGATCTTCAACTGACAGTGGCTTTTAACCCTTTAGTTCTGTCTGTGCTCCCTCCCCAGAATCACTGACAAGTAGTCAATGATCTATAAACAAATACTGCCCTAAGGGAGTTCTCCATTTAAAGGGGCCCTGAGTCATTTTATAATGGAAACATAGCAGAGTACTCACTGACTTATGATTTGTCAGTAAAGGTTTTTGAAGTAAAATTCCACTGCCATGTTCAGATGAAACAATGCCTTAGTTAGGATTTTACTGCTGTGAACAAACACAATGACCAAGGACAACATTTAGTTGGGGGCTTCCCACAAGTTCTGAGGTTCAGTCCATTATTATCATGGCAGGGAGCATGGCAGTGTCCAGGCAGGCATGGTACTGGAGGAGTGAAAGTTCTACATCTTGTTCTGAAGGTAAACAGAAGACTGGCAAAGCCCACCCCCACAGTGACACACTTCCTCCAACAAAGCCACACCTACTCCAACAAGGCCACACCTCTTAACAGTGCCACTCCCTGGGCCAAGTATATTCAAACCACCACAGACAGGATTTTTACTCTATCTCATCAAACTAAGTTTTCTCCATGTTTCCCCTTTGGAGAAAAAATTTCAAAAAGTTGATAGGTATTTATGGTTTTTATTGTATGAAATACTATTTTACATGTATGTCCATCTTTTAGTTTCCTAAGCTAGCAGTGACCACAGAGGATACTAATATCAATGCTATAATATCTGCCAATTGCTGAGCATTTATTATGTCTTGGTTGGTTTGCATCTATTGTCTCATCTAAACAGTACTCCTCAGTAATGTTCAATTTCTTATTGCCAAGCTGGAGAAACAATTTCAGGGATTAGGAGGTAGTGTCAACTGTAGTTACGGAGCAACCTGGTACTAGGGCTGAAACTTGAGCCTCCATAGGCAGAACTGGAATAAATTCAGGATTTGTCCACAGTTTAAAAGTGTCAGTCAGCTAAGGCTAGATTCAGATATAAATGTAGCTAACACAATCTAACACCTCTAACATGATGCATGATTACTAAGGATATAGGAAATAGCATTCTAGACTCAAACTGTGTCCCAGTTAGTCTAGAAAGTTGTCTAGCTCAAAGAAAATTTGGGATAAAGGGGTATATAACCATTCTTAAACTAAAAGACTGATTTTTTTCAGAATTAGATTAACTGCAAAATTTGCCACAAACTAATTGTGCATATGCCTATTGAATAGTATGTTTTAAAATCTTTAAAGTGAGCGTCATGAGTTAAGGAGGTTGAATACCATGAAATACTATCACCAACCAAGCCCACTGTCAAGTGCTAAGTGTTGCTTTTATTTGAGATACCTGAGCTTCTACTGTTTTGTTTTGTTTTTCATCTGTTTGGAAAACTTGGAATTTCATTTATACTAAAAGTTTAGTTTGTCCAAGTTGCATTTTCATGGAGAGAGCATCTGGTCTTAGTTTAGATGTATGTGAGTGCTATGCTGCTGTGGACAGTGTGCACATTAGACCAAGCCAGGATCTCAGTGAACCACAGCTTGTGGTCCAGCTCCTCTCTTTTAGTCCTTATTGCTTTTTCTAATAAAGCAAGATGTTAAAGCTAACTTCATGCTCTACTAATTATATGAAGGTGAACTTGAGTCATCTTTGTTACTGAAGATGATTAATAATTACTAGTTCTACACGTTTCTAGTGCATTTCAGTAAATAAACAGGGTACATTGTTGGGTAGTAATTGATTAATTAGCACATTCATCCTACACAGCTCAGTGGTCCAAGGATGCTGAGTTTGAGATATTGTTCATAGTTATTACAGGAAACAAATCTGCTCTATTTTTCAGTTTATTCTTCTGCACACTACTTTTTGTTCTAAATCGAATGCTTAATGATTCAAAACCTTATAGGTTTATTCAGATAAATCAACTCATGAAAAATTGCAAGTCATAATCTCAGAATCTTGTTTTTGTGTGAACTAGAGTGAAAACTTTTACAAGGCTAATTTTAACATTTAATCTCACTGGTAAACTGGACCAAATGTTGTGGATATAGGGCATTTCCCTACCATGCAGGAAGTGCTCTTGAGCACCTATGCACAGCAGAGTACTGGGATCTCATTTGCCCCCCAACCCCATCAAATAAGGTGTGTATTGCATGTGTCATCAAGTTGGTGCTATGCAGAACCAGGCACATATACTGTGGAATCTTCAGAAAAGTGTAGCATTGGGTATCACTCGTCATTTTAACTCTGTTGTCATTTAGGAATTTTTTCTTCTAATTTTCTGAGCCAGCATGTAGTTGAGAGATAGTGTAGTTGAGAGAACTCTGGGCAGGGGCTCAGGAATCTCATGTTCCCAGCTCTATATTATTTTTTTCTCTCTCTGATCTGTGGCTGGACCCAGGACTTCATACTTATTAGTCAAGGACTCTACTACTGAAGTTTAACCCTAGCCATACAGCCTTTGTTAAGGAAGTGATGAGCCCATTACTTCCCCTGTTTAAAAATGAAACATTCGAGTGGCCTTGTTCTTGATACTTCTGTTCAGTTGTGAACTCTGCCCATCAGCCTCGGGCCTGTGGTCTTGAGGTTGAGCACCATGCCTACAATAAAGTTGCAGAGTTCTGATGGAGAGATATTTGAAGTTGATGTAGAAATTGACAATCTGTGATCATCAAGACCATGCTGGAAGATTTGGGAATGGATGATGAGGGAGATGATGGTCTTGTTCCTTTACCAAATGTTAATGCAGCAATTCTTAAAAAGGTCATTCAGTGGTGCACCCACCACAAGGATGACCCTCCTCCTCCTGAGGATGATGAGAGCAAAGACAGATGGGACCAAGAATTCCTGAAAGTTGACCAACGAACACTTTTTGAACTTATTCTGGCTGCAAATTACTTAGACATCAGAGGTTTGCTTGATGTCACATGCAAGACTGTGGCCAATATGATTAAGGGAAAAACTCCTGAGGAGATTCGTAAAACCTTCAATATCAAAAATGACTTTACTGAAGAGGAGGAGGCCCAGGTACGCAAAGAGAACCAGTGGTGTGAAGAGAAGTGAACTGCTGTGCCTGTCACTGTAACACCAGGAGGGTTGTTCCAAATGCTAGTAGCACTGCTCTGTTTATAATTGTTAATATTAGAGATCAGAAGACAGACACAGCCTTGTCCTCACTGCATGTGTGGTTCCCGTACAGATGGGACCTGTGGCTGAAGTTTCCGCCCCCCACACCCCATTACTCTGAATAAAACCGAACTATGGGTTCTCTGCGGAAAGTGGCATTTTGGGCTTTCCCTCTTTCTGTAAAGTGATTTCTGCCTCTAGCTCATTGTCCAGTTAACTTCAGTGAGCCTTTCAAAGTTGACATTGTAAATAAAACAACTTAAGAGAAGTATGATGAAATAGAATTAACAAAACATGATATTTGTTCATGAACTGGAAACTGGAACAAGGCAACTGGAAGTTAACCATGTGGATGTCTCCAGACCTCTATGCTGCGGGTAAGCTCGTGTGCAGCTGGGCTCTCTTAATTGGATCTAAAGCCTTTTTTTTTTTTAATTTTTATTCTTCTCAGCTTTGAATATATTGCCTAGAGATTTAGTTTACTACCCAGTTTGTGGTTTGGGAGGGGGGACTGTAACTCAACAATTTGTTAGCTTTTCAATTAAAAAAGACACTTACTTCATGTGGTATGTCATCTTTTTATCATCATTGTTCCCACATGGGGAAACACTACTTGCATGTAAAAATTAATTTAACCTTTAACATTAAAGTGTATGGTGAAACTCAGAAAACAGCCATCCTAAGTGCAAGATGCTTTTCAATAAAAAGTAGTACAGTAGGTAGAGGGGGAAAAAAAGAAAGAAACATTCTTCCATAAAATGAAGGCGTAGCAAAAGGCCCAGGCTTCACATACAAATAGGCCTAGCCTTGTATCTAGATGCCATAATTCTAGTTTTACTCTTTTAGACAAATATTTAAACTTTAAATTTGTGGTTTCTTCCCTTGAGTTTATTGTAAGACTCAAATAAAATGTGAAAATGCTTTGAAACCATATAAATACCAGGGGTTTCTCATATCATTTATAATCTTTTTAGCAGTTTACATAATGCATTAAATGCCGGTGTACTGGCATTTAACAGCAAGAGCTTAAAAACACCCTTTATGCTGTTCCTGAAACATTTTTGGATAAGAATTTCTGATGTGACTTCATAATTAAATTTCTAAAAATTATGTGTCTGTATATGTGTACACACATGAGACCAGTTGCCTGAGGAAGCCAGACAAAGACTTCGTCTCCCCTGCAGCTGTAGTTAGCGACCACTGTAGGAGACTCAGTGTGGGTGCTAGACTGAACTCAGGTCCTCTGCAAGAGCAGTATGCATCTTGACCTCTGAGTTATCTCTTTAGTTCTGACTTCAAGAATTATTCCTAAAGGAAAGGTCTGAAAAATAGCATGTCTATTTAAAACTTTTTATACGTGAAGATAAAATTATGTAGAAATCCAACACATGTTTGATGAAAGTCCAACTGTTATATATATTAATTGAATAACCTACTATTGATAAGTGATGTTCTAGAAGATCTATATGTATAAACACATTAGTATATATACATGTCTTTAAGCTTACAATTGATTGGGTGAGATAGACAATAGAAACCAGGTCTATTTTGTAATATATAATATGACATGTGATTATCAGGTAACCTATAGAAAAATAAAGCATGGTAAAGAAACAGGAATACTGTACTATGACAGGGAGGGTCACGTGAGATCTACTCAGTCCTGTGAACGCCGATTGGAGGTATGAAGCTGCAAGGGAGTGACTGGCTACCAAGGCATATGCTAGTCAGTAGATTGCAATGCAGAGGCCATAGGCCCTGGGAGTAGATACACTTTAGAATTTTGACAGTAAGTAAGAAAAAACCAGGGAGTGCACCTAAGGAACAATACCCAATGTTATCCTTTGGCTTACACACACACACACACACACACACACACACACACACACACTCACAGAGACAGAGAGAGACAGAGAGAGACAGAGAGAGAGAGCGACAGAGAGACAGACAGAGAGACAGAGAGACAGAGAGACTGAGACTTTCAAACTTCCATCAGAAAAAAAATGTGTACATTGTAATGAGGTATTTCAAAACCAATACAAATTTAACTATGTGATAATCACAACCTGTTGTGTAATAGATGAGGAAGATTAAGAAGCTATACAATTACAAACATAATCTCAAAATGTGTTTATCTACTGTTTCTAATAAATGAAAGAACAATGCTAGAAGAAGAAACCCACCCTTTTCTGTGGCATGTAAAAGTTTGTCCTTCTGATACTTTGATGATGGAAGCATAGAATCATCAAATTCTAAAGCTGGAAAGAAACAAACACCAGCTATATTTCCTACTTTATGTACCAGGAAACTCATGACTAGAGAGGAGAAATTACTGTTCATTAAAAAAAAGATGGAACCTAAAACACTACAACGTAATCAATCTAAAGCAGGTGCCGTACGTATTCCATACTGCTTACAGTGTTTGTGAACACCAAATCAACATTATTGTGTCCTTCAAAATACTTGGGGGTGAGTGGGGTCATTTTCCTGTTAATTCAGTCTCTATTTGGGTAGGTATGACACAAAAGTCATGGCGTGGAATGGATTCTAGAAGGAAGTAAGGATGGTATGCTTAGAATGAAACCAGTTTCCAGAGTGCTAAGGAAGAAGCATTACTCTCTGGTAGCATCCTTAGCTGCATGGAGCTGGATGCTGGTGGTAAGGTTCTCAGGCTGTCACCCATAGCTCATCACTTAAGATAATACACCTTTTATATGTTTATATGCATTTCTGTGTAAACCATTCCCATACAATTAGATTGTTTCATTAATTTCACTAATGTCACACAGGTTCATTGTGCCACAGGAAAACATACAAACAAACCATTATCCCATCATTAAGTAGTAGCCATTTTTTCACTGTTTCAGTGGTTGTTCCTTCAGCTTCAACACTGGCCTATGAGGTCTCAAACACTAACATGATCTGTAAAGCTCAAGGCTTCATCCCATAGATCCCAGCTTCTTAAACTTTGGGTTGTGACCTCAAATGAAGTTGCATAATGGAATGTGGCGATAGCAAACCTAAAGCTTAATTCAGAATCAAGCACAGACTGGCCTGGGTTTCTGGAAGTGCTTGCTCATTGCATCTCACAGCCTCACTCACTTTGGTTCTAAGCACAAGATACTGTCAAGCCATGCTGTGCCAGCTAATACAGCCTGGAACATCCCAGCTCGATTCAAGACTATTTTATGTTACAAGCTGTAGTATTTTTACTATGCGTGTAGAGTTTTCTGTTCTTACAGAAACATAAGGGTTTAATTACAGAAAACAAAGACTTTTAATATCATCCTATCATCTATCAAATGTAAATATCAAATTAATATCTTTACATTAAATTGTGTTAGAGTATTTGATTTAAAAAATGAAGTAAAAAATGTTTGAATTGCTTACTTAAGTTTCATAAAAATCATTCAATAAGTTTGGCTTGGCATTAGGACAGAATTTCCAACAATTTCTGAAATGTCCTAAACATATTTATGCTATTCAGTACTACAAATTTATACAAAAGTATTGACATAAAAGTATTTGCCTACTCTAAAAATTATTGAAGATATATGCTTTATAGTACCAAATGTTAAGCCAATTCAATTCTGTTCTAGATATTATTAGTGCTCCTTACAGTTGCTGGAGGAAGCTCAAGTTTGCTAAAAGGAAAATTAGGTAAATACATGAAGATAGAGCTCCTAACCATCCTACTGTGTGTGAAGGGAGGAGCCTGCATTCGTAAGTGAGCTTCACATGAAACAGCCCCTTCTTTCTTCTTGTTATTTTTCATCACTTACTTTACCAAGCAGCTTTCTGCTTCCTATTTCATTTCTTTTCATAATGTCCAGTTACCTCTTTAGCAATCAAAATTGATCACAGTTGACACTGGACTCTTACCTCCATTGCTGTAAGTAGTACTATCTGGATTAAGCATACCCTTGTCTTTAACCAATATGTGGTCTTATTTATCTTTAAGAATATTTAAAGTGCACAGTTCAATGTTTCAAAGGATGCATTCATCCAAAAACCCACCTACATTTCAACCAGTCACTATTCTACCACCGTCTTTGCCCCTTTATCTCCCTCCTGCTTCCCCTCACCCTAGTCCACCCCCAGGCAAGCATTTCCTGCAACTTCTGATTTCTAGAATGTTAAATATGTACACTCTTACTGTCTGAAGTTCTTCATTCTATGTATGTAGAGATTCTTGTATGCCATCAAGTTTATCAGCACATTACTCTTTCTTGTTGCTGAATAGTGTCCCATTGTGCCATCATTCAGTGTTTTTTCACCTATTTATTTCTTCATGGACAATGGTTTCTTTCCAGTTTTTATCTGGAAATTCCCATAAACTTTTACTGCAAGTACTTCTATGAGCATGGGTTTTTCTTTTTCTGTTGGGTAAATACCTATAAGTAGAATGGCTAAATTATGTGGTAGGCATAGTAACATATGGTTTCTAATAGTTACACGGAAGTCTTATGGGTTTCACATTTCCCATAAAAAGGCTTGTTGGACATTTATACCATTCTGGTTTTTCACTACTGTTGTAAATTACTGGAGTTTGTTGTTTCAGCATTTCCTCCCTTCTTTCTTGTTTCTTCTTTTCTTGTGTGTGAATGTGTGTGTGTGTGTGTGTGTGTGTATGTGTGTATATATATATTATGTATGTATGCTGGAACACACACAGTACATGTGTATACATAGTGATAACTGCAGATGTGAAGCAAAATGTTACAGAGTGGCAAAGAAATAATGAAATTCCATTATTCAAAAACAAACTATAAAACCAATGGTTGGGAAGATGACTCAGTCAGCAAAGTGCTTACCTTGAAAGCGTGAAGGCCCAGACCCGTAATTTTTTGTTTGTTTGTTTGTTTGTTTTGTTTTTTAAAAGCCAGTCACAGTGGTTACTCTTTTAATCCAGTGCTGGGGAAGCTGAGACAAGTAGTTACCAGGGGCCTACTGGCCAACTGTCTAGCCTAGCCTAGCCGGGGAATTCCAGGCCAGTGAGACAATCTAACTCAAAAAGACAGATAGATAGTACCTGAACAATAACACCAGGGTTGTTCTCTGGCCTTCACATTTATATGCACACACGTGTGCCTTCCCAATGCAAACACACAAAGTGAAAAATTAAAACAAAACCTCCCAAATCTATTTTATGCATTAGTACCAAAGCTCTATTTTCCTGCGCTATATTTAGGTTGTCTTACCAACAGATTTTTAAACAGCAGGGACATGCTTGTTATTTACTGTTTTGGTTGTCTTTCCCTCATTTACATAAATACCCCAGAAACCAGCAGTTTAAAACTAATAAAAGCCAAGGCCCTCCATCAAGTGCAATAAAGTTTCGCAACCATGAGTTAGATTGTTAGAGTGAAAAATAAACCTCTATGTGTAGTCAGGAAGGTTTTTGCCCCAGAAAGTGGATAATCACATTTCAAAGTTAGCACTTCCATTCGAAGTAGCAATGCAATAGTAACGTTTAAACATTTATGCAGAGTGTTCCGTCTTCGAAACACTCCCCCAACATTGGCTATTTAATCTCTGCGGCTTCCCTGAGGAGGGAGTTAGCATCTGCCACTGATCTAGATAGGAAATTGTAGAAGGTATGACTACACTAAGAGAGGGACAGTTAGGGAGAGCTACAACAAAAACTCCCTGGCCCTTATTAAGTCTATGCTTCTTTGGGATGTAGCTCCAAGAAAATAAAAAAATAGTTCAGTTTACCTCAGGCCCTTAGATACAGTACTATTTTGAGGCATATACTGTGGAAGGAATGGTGTCTCCATATATTCTGTGTTGCTATAACAAAATACATGATGACAGGTTCCTTATAACGATGAGATGTTTATTTGTTCCTCAGCTGATGGCTACAAAGTCCAAACAACATAGTGCCAGCATCTTACTAGGGGCCTCTTGCTTGTATGACAGGATGGGAAAGGGAAACAAACAGCTGTCTACAGAAGTCAAGCATGTATGGGAACCTTGTTTTATAGCAGGCTGTGGTAAAAAATTAACCCCTTCCTTGGAGGACTACTTTACCTTCTTCCAAGGGTGACGACCTGTGACCTAACTATCTTTCATCAGAGTCTTATCTTCCATCCCTCAGTACTGTTACACCTGAAGACTAAGCTGTCAGCACACATACCTTTATGGGGCACACTGAAACCATATAACAAAGGGGAAAGGATCCACAGCACACTCCACTTGCACTTGCAGTGGATTGAACCAGTGTTTTTCTAGTACGAAAACCAAAGGCAGGCTATGGCCACACCACCCTGAACACCTGAACATACCAGTCTTGTCTGATCCTGGAAGGTAAGCAGGGTCTAGCCTGGTTAGTACTTGGAAGGGAAAATAGCAAAAGCAAATATTTCCTCTCTTGCTTCTACCCTCACATGATCTTGCCAACTTAGAGTTTTCCAAATAAGACTATGATTAGTGCATTTGAGGAACTGAACAAATGAGCTCTGTACATTAAAGCTAGAAGAACAGTAAAATAAAACTAATGAACATTTATACTTTTGGAAACATAATTAATGTATGCTTGAGAAATTTTGAAAGATAAACATTTAAATGTTAAGATACTTATTACTTTCCCCACAGGGACAATGTGGAGAATTAATGAGATAACAAATGCAAAGAGCTTTGAGCTCTTTAGAAGAAAGGTGCCAGATGAAAACAAATGATTATTAATTGTTAAAGCTATCAGATGCTTATTAATATATTGCTCATGATAGGAAGTGTATTTTCACACTAAAAACAGGATGTTTATAGTTCTTAGAACAATACAGATGAAATGACCCCTTTCCTTAGTTATTTACCATCTTGTCAGAAGTCCCTTCTACATCTTGACTTCATACCCATTTCTTAAATCTACACAATGTGACTTCCCTGTTTCTAAACTCTAACCCTCTCCTAGTGTCATTTTCCTACCAAAGTCTTACAGATCTCACACCTCAGGAGACCTCTGTTGACACCATTTTCTTTTTCCCTTATTTATTTGATCATATAATTGTGATGTCTTATGATGCTGCCAACTCACAAATGTATGTTCTGTTATATTAATATTTATTGTATGTACAGTACAAGAAAGTTAAAAGTATATTAGAATAGCCATCAGAGAGACAAACTTACTCTTTTTTAAAAAGGGAGGGGGACTGAGGTTGGGGGGATGATAGTTGTCCTGGTCACTGTTCTATTGCTGCGAAGAGATACCATGACCATGCAACTCTTATTAAAGAAAGCATTGAATTGGAGCTGGCTTACAATTTTAGCAGTTTAGTCCATTATTATCATGTCAGGAAACATGGTGGCATGTAGGCAGACACTAGAGCAGTATCTAAGAACTGTATCCTGATCTATAGGCAGACAGAGAAAAAGAGAGAGTCTCTGGGCTTGTCATAGGCGTTTGAACCTTAAAGCCCACCCTTAGTGACACAATTCCTTCAACAAGGCCACCTTTCCTAATTCTTTCAAATAGTGCCACTCTTGGGTAACCAAGCGTTCAAATCCATGAGCCTGTGGAGGCCATTCTTACTCAAACTACCACAAAGCCCCATTGCTTCAGAACAGCCATTCTCGCTGTAGAGAAATTCGTTGAGATGTAGAGTTGGAGACTGGGCAAGTGCTTAAGTGGTTTCCTTAATGTAGCTGTATGATGTTTTTATTTGTGAGGTAATTAGAATAAAGTGATTTTATTTAAAAATAAAGTTTGTTTGGCATGGTGGTACATGCCTTTACTCCTAGCACTTGGGATCTGAGAGGCAGAACTCTGTGAGTTTGAAGCCAGCCTGGTCTACATAGTGAGTTCTAGGCCAACAAGGGCTACATGGTGAGATCCTATCTCAGAATAAATAAATGCATAAATTAAAATTTTATATTTATCACTTGAAAATTTTATACATGGATATAGTGCATCTTGGCCACATATGCCCCTCCCCTCATGTTCTTGTTCCAGTCCTCCCCAGGACTGCTTTAGCAAGTTGATTTTATTATCAAGAGATGTGCATAAATTAACTTGTTTTCCTATATTTTAGGCAACACATTAGAATTTGTTATAAAAGAAAGTAAACCTGTTGTGTAATGTGGAGCAAGTGAAATTAAACTTTCTACTTTATACAAAATGCTAAAATTCATGGCCAAAAGGAGCAAATCTCAAATTTATTTTCACTTCACTAAAGCATGGGGTGAGATAATCTTACTAAATCTTGCTTTTTTTAACTTTTCATATGTAAGATGAGAGCAATAGTAATAATTGTCTGCATGGATTTGCTGGGAAGATACAGTAGAATTACAGAGCTTCTGGGCCAGCTTGTATCTAGCCCTACTAAATGCTCAGTAAGTGGCAAGTAGAAGTAGCTGGTAGACAGGAGGCATGCCAGTGGACAGTGTGGTTTTCTGACCTATTGGTATGAGATGGGCAGTATATTAGAGACGACACTGACCAATAATCTTCTCCTAAGTAGTTTGTACACTTTGCCCGTGCAGATCTTCAGTATTAGACAGTAGGTCATATCTCATACAGGATTAGCTCTACTGTTCAGCAGCAAAATGACACATTTTACTTTTACTAACACAGGCCAGTAAAAATTCAGCAGTTCATCCTCACTTGACAGTGTTTGGGATACTCCAGACACTACACACACATAGGCACATTGAATTTAGTTTGCTAACTCCACAATTATCTTTGTAACATATATGTTCTGAAAGATAATGGACTATGCTTCTTTGCAAATGTTCTGTAATTAAAGCATTTTACTAATTTAATCTGGTCCTCTGTCTTCTTCCACTTAATTACTTGACAGGATTGTTTTAGTCTACAGATACTTTGGCCTTTCATTTTGAAGCTGTAGGTGTTTGGTCAGAGAGCCTTCTTCCTATCACTGTAGGGTGGATCTGAATCTGAAATGGCCTGAGTTTAGAATCAAGTGTTTTGTGTTGCAAAATATGGATGTATGCAAAGAAGGCAAGCGGTATTGTTTGAGAAACCAATCATGTGGTTAAAAAACCTACAGGAGAGTGAGCTCCTTTACTGTTGCCAGCAGCTCCAGGCTCAGGAGTGCTAATCACAGTCCACACTCGGAACTGCCCTATGGCTTTAATGGTTTTGTGAGGAGGGCTTTGGCCATGTGAATGATCCACTGCTGTGCTGAACAAAACGGAGACAGTTTTCTTTTAAAGTCCAGAGCAGATGAGAGCCATAAGGAGACAGAGGGTTTCATTTACTCTCAGGACATGACTGTGCCAGTGAACTAATGAGTCTCCTGGACCTTATGTTGCTCTGGCTTCGATATAAGAGCGACTCTATCGGGCATGTAGCACTTCCTATCCGTCAAGTGTTTGGACAATAGGCCTCTCATATGGATTAGAGAGATCTGGCAAGAAAAAGAGGTCATCACTGTACCTAGCACAGACAGAAAACCTGGCTAATTAATGTATTTCCTACAATGGCTAAACAAAAGCAGACACACAGAGAAATGTTAATTTTATCCCAGGAACTCGTAGCCTGTGGCTGAAGCAGTTTTAAAATGATTGAAATTCCACAGGCCAAAAAAAAA
>JADRCH010007922.1:0-26644 GCA_019843965.1 Rhynchomys soricoides
ACTGGCAAATGGATGGAACTTGAAAATATCATCCTGAGCAAGGTAACTCAGTCACAAAAGAATGAACACGGTATGTACTCACTGATAAGTGGTTATTAGCCCAAAATTTCGGAAACCCCAAGAGTCACTTCACAGCAACCATAGGGCTGAGTGTGAAGTCCCAGATGGAGGAGTTGGAGAAGGGACTGAAGGAGCTGAACGAGTTTGTAGCCCCAGGGAGGGAGCAACAGTGGCAACTGGACTGACCCCTCAATACTCCCAGAGACTGGATCACCAACCGAAGAATACTCATGGAGGGACTCATGGTGCTGGCCACATATGTGGCAGAGGAGAATCTTGTTAGATGTCAGGGAGAGCAGAGGCCCTTTGGCCTGAGGGTGTTAGATCCCCCCAGTATAGGAGAATGCCAGGGAGGGAAGCTTAGAGGGGCTGGGTGGGTATGTGTGGGAATACCACCATAGTGGCAGGGAGAGGAGGAGTCAATGGGGAGGTTCCAAACGGGAGATCTGGAAAGGGGGAAACCTTTGAAATGTAAATAAAGTATAAAAAAAGAATTTTTTTCCTTCTAAAAAATTGAAAAAGTAGTAAGTTTCAATTGTAATGTTACTGAATCTAACACTTGTTGGGTCATCAACTCTACTTCAGCTCAGTAAAAATTTGCTATATAACAAACAGCTGAACTGATAGAGGACAAAGTTACACAGGGAATGACCACTGTTGAGTAAGAAGGATAAATGAGGATTTAGGAATTTCAAACCAATGCCCTGCTGAGTCTCAGCAGTTCTCAGGAAAAATCTCAGGAAGACTCAGTCACTTCTATCTTGAATGGTTACTGTCACCCTGTGATCAGACTTTCAGACAACCTGAATGACATTGTGTACCATGGATATCAACCTGCACAATGGGATTATATCTTTACCTCCACTCCATGCACAAAATTCACTGTTAAATTAATCTAAATAAAAAATGCTAAACCTGGCATAGTGAAATGTTAGAAATACAAGACATAGCTAGGGACAACAATAAGAGAACAGGCAATACACCAAGAATTGACTCGTGAACTGCACGAAATCAGAAGCTTTCTGCACATTAAAGGTAACTCTTAGCTAAGAGTACACATAACCTCCGGAAGGGGAGAAAACCTTTGACTTCTGGATTTCACTCAAGAGCTTAAAGTCTAGAATATATAATGGTAAACACAGATTAAAATATATCTTCACAAATCATTCATTTTAAAAAAGAAATTTAATCCTTGTTGTACCAAATGGCTATTTTGTTTGAAGAATTTTTAAAACTTTCCATGTCATGTACCAATTTTTTATTGAAGAAGAAGAACAACTTGAGGTTTAAACATTCCAAATTTTGGTTTTGTGACTTTTGAAGAATTTAGACTTCAGAAGAAGTAATCACTGAGCTTCCAGCCTTCCTTGGGGTGACAGAAATTAAGGTTCTGTGTTTTGTGCTACGTTCAGCACAATTTTCATATAATACCTACAACTTTGGGGGTTAATCATCAACATGGGATATCTAGGGTCAAAATTAGACCTAGCAATTAGTATGATGGGAGAAAGTCTTTCACAAGAGAAACCACTTAGTTCCAGCACTCAGGAGTTAGAGACAAGTGTGTATCAATTTCAGGTCATCCAGATCAACATAGTAGAGACATTATAGATAGGCCTACAAGGGAAGACAAAGTCTAAAAGCCATACAAACCAAAAGATGGACAGACAAACCAAAAAGATTTTTGAAGAAGTGAGGTCACTCTCATTCTTTAACTGAGAAGTTAAAACCTATATGATTGTAGTGCAAGATCATTCTGAACAACTCTGGGAGATTGTGAGCAGACTAGGATAGCTTATAGCCATTTGTAAAAACAAGCAAACACAAGAGAGACTGAAAGAGAGTACGAGAAAGAGAGAGAGAGAGAGAGAGAGAGAGAGAGAGAGAGAGAGAGAGAAACAAAGACCACCAGCATTTTGCCACAAATTTTGATTTCTCAAAAGACTACACTCCTCACATGATGGCCTCAAATATGTTTTCCTAATAGGAAATACATGCCCCTCTCTACTGAAAGAGATAAGCTTGCTATTGCCTCCATCTTTCTTATATTGTGCTACAAACACATTCTGGGTTCTTCCTGCCCTGTTAGATTCCACTGTCAGGGATTCAATAGAGTTCACTGAAGCACTTAGAATCCAATCTCTCTGGAAACCAGGAAATTTTAATGTTTTTCAAATGATTCCTATGTGAGAACACAAAATCAAGGAAGATAAATGCCAACCTTGGTGTTCATTTTCAATGTAGCACTGTTTCCTTTCAGTATAGTGACTTAAAACACTTGCTGAGAAGCATCACACATTGCTTTAAAGTTGCAGATCTAGTGAGATTGCTCCAAATTTCTCTACATTTAGTTTGAGGTTGGTTATTGTTTTGGTTTATGTTGCTTTTATTATGTACAAAATTGTTCCTTGAATTCCTGATATCTTCAATACTTTTAACATGAAGGGTTGTTGTATTTTGTCAAAGGTGTTTTCAGCATCTAATGAGATGATCATGTGCTTTCTTTTTCCCTTTGAGTTTGTTTACATAGTAGATTACTTTGATAGATTGCTTTATATTGAACCATCCCTGCATCCCTGGGAGGAATTCTACTTGATCTTCTTGAATGATTGTTTTGATGTGTTCTTGAATTCAGTTTGCAATATTTTGAGTATTTTTGCATCAATATTGATGAAATTTGTCTGAGGTTTTCTTTCTTTCTTGGGTCTTTCTGTGCTGTAGGGATCCACGTAACTGTGGCATCATAGAACATATTAGGTACTCTTCTTTCTATTTCTATTTTACAGAATAGTTTGAGAAGTATTGGTGTTAGGTCTTCTGTGAAGGTCTTCTAGATATGCTGCTTAATAAGAAGGAAGACCAACGTTTATATGCTTCAATGCTACATAGAACTGGGAACAAAATAATCACCAGAGCAAGAGGGAGGGAGGAAGCAAGGAAGGAGAGAGGAGCGGGAGACAAAGAGGGTGGTAGGAACAGGTATTGAAAGAGACAGGAGAGAAGTACAGAGGATCAGGAAATTTAATATAAATATGTAGAAGAGAGGAACAGAGCACTGGGGTAGCCACTAGGAAGTCCCAGACTCCAGGGAAGTGAAAGGCTTCCAAGAGCCAAGGGGGATGACTTTATCCAAAAATACCCAACAAAGGAGAAGTA
Source organism: Rhynchomys soricoides (assembly GCA_019843965.1). Lineage (NCBI taxonomy): Eukaryota > Metazoa > Chordata > Mammalia > Rodentia > Muridae > Rhynchomys > Rhynchomys soricoides. The sequence continues at coordinate 3,217 of JADRCH010007922.1, forward strand.
CAACCTGTAGAGACCAACTCCAGTAGATAGGAATGGCCCCCATTTGAGTGTAAGGGCCACCCAGATATCTCAAAATTTTAAACCACAATAATATTCCTGTCCAAAGGAAAGACAGGAACAAAAAAGGAGAGACAGAAGAACAGGCCATCTCTCTACGCCTCATTTAGGGAAAAACTCCATCTACAGACACCAAACCCCTAACACTCTTGCACATGCCAAGATACATGCTGACAGGAGCCTGACATGGCCATTCCCTGAGAGGTTCTACTAGCACCTGAACAATACAGATGCATATACTTACAGCCAACCAACAGAGTGAGCCCAAGGACACCAATGAAAGGGGTAGAGGAAGGACTGAAGGAGTTGAAGGGGATTGCAACCTCATAGGAAGAACAGTATCAACTAACTGGATTACACAGAGCTCCCAGGAACTAAACCACCAAAGAGTATACATGGAAGGAGCCAGGACTACAGATACATATGGAGCAGAGAATGGCCTTATGTGCAATTAATGGGACGGAAGGGAAGCTCAATGCCCCAGCATAGGTGGATGCTAGAGGGGTGAGATAGAATTGAGTGGATGGGTGGAGGATCACCCACATAGAGGCAAAGATGTGGGCCTGAGGGCAGATTAGATTATAGGTTGGTGGAAGGGTAAGCAGGAATAGGGAAACAATTTGAAATTTAAAAAAGTAAAAGAATAAATAAAAAAAATAAATAACACAAAACTAAAGTTGAAAGGAAAAAAAAAAACACCACACACACACACAAAAAAAAAAATTAGTGCTAAGACTGAGTTAGGAGTCCATTTGTGATTCAATCAGCAGGAAAAGATATCTTTCCCTTATTTTGTTTGCTTGCATGTATCCACTGCTCTTTTTAGGTATTATGTGTTCTTTTAGGCCAATGTGACCTTGGACTTTGTAGGCTAACAGACGTGGCTGGGACTAGGGCCCCTCTTGACTCTACGCCTATTACTTTGAGTACTAGGGTAGAGCTATTCCACCCAAGCACAGGGAATCTGATCCAATCATATTGTGAATTCTGTCAGCATCAGTAACTGAAGCACTGAAGCTGGGGACTATAAAAGGAAGCCATTTTGAACAGAAGCTCAGATGAAGCAGAGCAGAGGCAGAGACATACACTGCCTCCCGGGACTTCCTAGAATCACATTGAAACTTCACTGGAGAATGAAGTAACTTTGAGGAATTGACAGACATCCATTCCATGTGATCTTGTGTGTGTAAGTCTCTCTCTCTGTCTGTCTGTCTGTCTCTCTTTCTGTGTGTGTGTGTGTGTGTATGTGTGTATTATTTGTACACTTGGGATAATCTTCATCACATTTAGGAAGAGATCTCAGTGGTTGAGTATTGTCCTTGTGCAGGTTGCCTGATGAAGTGGTTGATCGTTGTAAACTCTAAATTAAACTCAAGGTCGGGAATCATCTAGGTGTGTTTATGGGTAGTAATTTGCTTCCCTGTGAATTTAAATATACTGGGCATTCATTGTAAATATTTTCTTATGAAAGTACTATTCCTGGTATTTTAGAGTGAAGCACCAGGGTGAAACTTATAATATGAGGTACATAAAAAATAACTTTTACCTTTTCCAAGGAACAGATGGCAATGCTGTATTCACATAAAAAGTCTATCCATCCCTGAAACAGGATTTTTCTCAATACTGAGTCAAGTTTTCTTTTCTGCTTTGCATCTGGTGTTTTGTCCATTTTCTCCTACCTGCATACATGTTTGTAGCAATACAATGAAATATTTACTGTCAGGAACCTATCAAACCAACCTTGACAGAAAGCTCGATTGTTATGTTCTGGTGTTTTGTTTTGTTTTGTTTTGTTTATTTTAATTTAGTAGTTTTATTTCCTTTTTTTTTTTTTAATTCACAGCTTTTGCAGCAGAACCTCCCTTTGTTGACATTGGTCCTCATGTCACACAGTAGATACTAAACAGCCATAGTTGATTCTTTCTGTCAATTATCACCAAAATGGGTTCACAGCTTAACAAAACCTTTAGGCCCGAGTCACCAGCAGATGACCTACAAATAGAAAATCTAGAGTTCATTCCAACTCATAGTTCTGCTATGCCGTGGTCAGAAGACATCTATAACTCACCAAATGTTCAGCCCGACTTTTCCCCAAGCAACAATGGCTGCCGGGCAAAGCAGGAGCTGCAAAGTCTCTGGGAGATGTTCACCTCATGGCTGCAGCCAGACAAGCAGAGCAAGGAGCAGATGATTTCTCAACTGGTCTTGAAGCAATTTCTCCTCACTGGGCGCTGCAAGGACAAGTTGGCCTTGATGGAGAAGTGGAAATCCAGTAACAGAAACATGAGGAGAATCATGGAGAGTCTGACTGATGAGTGCTGAAACCTCCTGTCATGGTGAGCACCTCGGGAACTTAGTTGGAATGAAAGGCAGGATCATTTGGGTTTCCGAAAAAGTATGAGTCTTTGTTTTGTTTTGTATTTTGTCAGTTGCTGGTTGCTTGATTATGGTTTTTCGGGTTTTTTTTTTTTCTTTTTTTTTTCAAGTAAGATTGCATTTCCCAAAGAAAAATATTTATAATGAAGAAAAATATGGCTCCAAATTACCATGAGTACAGCAGAAAGGAACCTACATATTAGATTTGATTGACATAACTATGTCCAGTTTATTTGCATGTTAGTAGAGACACTGAGGTATTGACGTATGAGAAAGATGTTAAGCGTTTAGAGGAGTAACTTCGGTGAGGGGCAGGACTTGTTCAGGGAGGTGCTTACAGTGTCCTTATGAAGACTATGTTAGATCCTGCCCCACACAATTAACACTAGGTTAGAAGTATTAGCCTGGGTTTGCGGGAACTGAGTGGCAATAACTGGGGATCAAATTGACTACAGGGATTTTCAAGTTGGATATTACCTGTCAGTATGATTCTCTGTCTAGAAAACTGAGGTGTCAGAAACCTAAAAGTTCTGGTGCTGAAATAGCTTGGCATGTGTGTACACATTACCTCCATACACGTGAGAAGTTCCTTGATGAGCAATGGTGTTTCAGTCTGAATTTTTAAATCTGGATAGAATGAATACAGAGGTAACTATGTTGGACCTTTTTTCTAAACCTAGTATTGCCTAATGCTCAGTCACTGACAAAGTGGCAAAGGAACTGAAAACTGCTTCCTACTATTTCAGATTTTTTTCCCTTGGATTTTTATTTGTTTGCTTGTTTGGTTGATTGCTTGCTTGGTTGCTTGTTTGCATTTGTCATTTGCAATATGGTTTCCTTGTGTAGTCCTAGTTGACCTTGAAATCAGAGGAATTACCCTCCCTCTGCTTCTCAAAACCTATGTTATATGTTTAGACTACCACTCCTTGCCAGTTAACTATTATACTGCATATACCCTTTGAGATTTAAGTTTAGAATTTCATGATTAAAACTACATACCAAGTACACTGCTCTAACAATATCCAGTCATATTCCTGACAACAGGCCTTGTGCTTCTTTGAGACAATCAACATAAAGGAAGATCAGAAAGTTAAGCCAATCAGAAGACATGGGTTGGCCACTTTAAGAAAGACTGATCCTCCTTCAATGGATTGACCACTAAAAGAAAATATGGTGGACAGAACTCACAGGAACATGTCTTTGTGTTTCTCTAGGGACAGCAACTCAACATGGGAAAACACAGCATCTATAGTGATATTAGGGAACAGACCATGTGAAAGGCAGGAAAAGATCATTAGACATACAGGCTAGACAAATATGCTAACCCATTGTTCAGTCATCTTGGACAAGCAGGTTGATGGCAGATGTCTGGAATCCACAGATAACCTGACAACAGTAACCTGGTGTTGTTTACAGGTCCATGTCTCCATGCAGGGGCACGAAGCCCTCTTTTCTGAAAACGTGACTTTAAAAGAAATCATCAAACATTTGAAAGAGCAGCAATCAGCAACAACACCAACACAAGAAAATGCAAGGACAGAGGGGCAGACCCCACAAGATATATTTTTGACCACAGGTTAGTAGGGAAACTGGAGAGAAGAGGCATGACTCTTGGCTATCCTTTTGTGTTACACATTTTCATAGATTCTCTTCTTTCCAAAGGACAAGAAAACGCTGAAAATAGCCACAATAATTTCTGGAATGCTACTGAAGTAAACATTGAAGATTGTTGTACTAGAAATGACAGGAACTCCCTTGTTATTCAGAAAGAGCAGTATCCTGAACATGAAAAGGAAGGTGTTTTCTTTCAATTCCCTCTGAATGTCAGAAGTGCATATCAAGGCAACTCCAGTCATCATGTAGAGTTCCTGAGTGCTCCTACTTCTGAAGATGTCTCCATGGAGGAACAACCAGTGATATTCTCCAAGACAAACATTTCAGAAGACAGGTGAGATGGTTATAATACTTCCAACAATGCTACTAAAATAAATAGTGATGATATTATTCTCAGGAATGATATGTCCTCCACTCTCATTATCCACAGAATATATCACCCAGAGCCTGAAATGGGAAATGTTTCTCATGGAGTTCCTCCGGATTCTAGAAGACCAAGTCAAAGAACATTCACACGCCTGCAAGGAACACCGGGGATATCTTTTACTGCAGATGAACCAAGGGAGGTGCCAGGGTTCCTCCCAAGGCCAGAGCAGCTTAGCTCTGAGCCTCTCAATCTTTCCAGGAATCTTGATGCAATCACCACAAGTGAAACTCATCAAGAAAGATTCCATAGAGATACCAAACCATACAAATGTGAGGAATGTCCAAGTGCCTTCAAACATGCCTGTAAACTTTCTTCCCACCGGAAAAATCATCAGAACAAGAAGGCATTTAAATGTCCGAGCTGTCAGAAAATATTCAATCATGTCTCTGACCTTCGACGTCATGAGAGCATACACAAGCCAGAGAAGCCTTTAGTATGCAGCACATGCAAAAGGTCCTTCAGCCACAAGACCAACATGAAGGTTCATGAGAGGATTCACACAGGAGAGAAGCCTTACACCTGTTCCCTATGTAACACTAGCTTTCGCCAGTCATCCTCATACTACCGACACCTGAGGAATTTCCACAAATCTGAATGAAATGGGGAACTTCCTCACCAGAGACTGGTAGGGCTTCAGCCTCACTCAGTATGTCATCTGCAAGCAGAGAAGGATATATCTATTAAATTGCACTTAGCAAATGGACACCTAACATATAACTTCTGGATTGCCATTTTTGGATATGTTGAGTGAGGAGAGAGAGAGAGAGAGAGAGAGAGAGAGAGAGAGAGAGAGAGAGAGTGTCTGTGTGTGTGTGTGTGTGTGAAAGCATGTGCACCCTTGATTGTGTTTGTGTATATGTATGTGTGAAATTTTTGTCTGTATTTTTTTTATTAAAACAGGTTCATTGACCGTACGCTTAGCAGTCAGTTCTTGAGTTATTCCTTGCACTGAGTTTCCATCTCATAGGTAGCCTTATATACCAGTCTACCTGGGACTAAAGATTCCAAGCATTCTCTGGTCTCCAACCCTCATCAATCTAATTAATTAATTAAAAAATGAATAACAGGTTATAACCAGACTGTAGTGGTGCCTGTCTTCAATCCCAAAAGAGGAGCCTCAGGCAGGCAGGACTCTGAGTTGTGTCCAGTATTTTATGCACAGAAAGTTCCAAGATATGCAGGGTAACACAGAGAAACCATGTCTTGCAGGGAAGGTGATGGTTAAGATTAACAGTTTTTAAATACTAATACCTACTTTAAGAATTTGGAAAGATGCACAAAAGAAATCTCTTACATTTGGCTCTTTGAAATTTTCTCTTTTATTTACCATAATACTACCTGAAATATTGGAAAAGGAAATGATATAGATATCACATTTGTGATTGTGCATTACAGAGTCATTCATTGTCTACAGATTGCTATTTTCATAACTACCATCAGTGCACAAAGAAATTTCTCTTAGGTGCTGTGGGTGTCACACTTATCTATGGCTATAGATGAACAGTTAAAAGAATTCTATACCACTACTGGGCATATAACCAAAAGAAGATCCAACATATAGCAAGGCCACAGGCTTTACTATGTTCAAAGCAGCCTTACTTATAATAGTTACAAACTGGAATAAACTCAGATGTCACTCAACAAAAGAATGGATACAGAAATTGTGGTACATTTGCACACTGGAGTACTACTCAGTTGTGGAAAAAAAAAACCAATGACTTCATGAAATTCACAGGTTAATGGATGGAGCTAGAGAAAAAAATCCTCCTGAATTTTTAATAATTAATGAGGATTTAATAATCCAGACGCACAAAAAGACATGGTACCTACTAACTGAGAAGCGGATTTCAGCCCCCAAACTCAGAATAATCACAATACAACACACTAACTATATGTAGCTTAAGAAAGAAGACCAAAGTGTAGATTCTTCAATCCTACATAGAATGGGGAACACAACTTTCACAGGAACTAGAGAGAGAGAGGGACCTGGGATGGAGGGAGGAGGGGGAAGGACAAAAGGGGAGCAGGGACCTTTGATGGAGAGAGTAGAGGGAAGGATAAAGGGGGGAAGGGACCTAGGATGGAGAAAGGAGTGGGATGGACATATGGGGACAGAAACAGTTATTGGAAGGGACAGGAGAGAAGTAGAGTGGAACAGGAAATTGAATAGGAACATGTAGCAGAGGGGCATCTGGAACTGCAGGTAGACACTACAAAGTCTATGGATCCATGAAGCCAATGGCAAAAGTTTTAGTTGAAAAACAACAAGAGAGGGGAGATACACCTGTAGAGACCATCTTTAGTATATAGGCATGGCCACAGTAGAGGGATAGGTCCACCCAGGCATCTCAAATTTTTAACCCAGAAATGTTCCTGTCCAAAGGAATGACTGGGACATAAATTGGAACAGACACTGAAGGAAAGGCCATCCACAGACCACCTCACTTAGGGATCCTTCCCACCTGCAGACACCAAACAGCCACACTCTTGCTGATGCCAAGAAGTGCTTGCTAACAGGAGCCTAATATAGCTGTTTCCTCAGTGGTTCTACAAGCATATAACCAATACAGTTGTATACACTTACAGCCAACCATCAGACTGAGCTGGGGAACATCAATGAAAGAGTTAGGAGAAGAACTGAAGGAGCTGAAGGAGATTGCAGCCCCATATGAAGAACAATACCAACTAACTAGAACACCCAGAGCACCCAGGGCCAAAAAAAATAAATAAATAAAAAACAACCAAAAGTATGCAGAGAGGGGGCCAGGACTACAGATACATATGTAGCAGAGGATGGACGCATCAATGGGAGAAAAGGGAGGCTTGATGCCCCACCATAGGGGTTTGCTAGAGGGGTGAGTTGGGAGTTGGTGAATGGGTGGAACATGAACATCATAGAGGCAAATGTGAAGGGTATGAGGGTTGATGGGATGGGGGTTGCTGGAACGGTCAACCAGAAGGGGGATATCATTTGAAATGTAAATGAATAAAATGAGTCTTAAAATGTACATTTGTGCTATGGCCATGTAGGAAAAAATTAAGGTGTTCATTATTGAAGGGGACTGTGAAGAACTCCACAATGGACTCCTGGCCTGATGTTAAGACAAGGCTTCCTGTAAAGGAGTGTTTCTCAATCGATGGTGTCATAACAATTGGAGAACACATATTTCTTCTGGTCTTAAAATTTCACAACTATGGGGGAACATAACTTGGAGACCAACTTTGAGAGACGAGGGAGGAAAGAGAGAAAATGGCATCCAAGGATAACAGTGCCTATAGCCAAGTTGCAGCCCAACAGGGATACAGTGTCTAAAGAGCCCAGGCAACTCAAGTTTATGCAAATGCTACCCAGCCATATGAGTAACAAAGATAGGGAACCTATGGACAGCCTACTGATGTCTGCTATAGCCAGGCTCAGAACACTGCCACCTATGTGCAGACTGCATATGCAACTTCTTATGGACAGCCTCTCACTGGTTATACCACTCCAACTGCCCTTCAGGCTCACCACCAGATATCTGAGTTCAAGGTCAATCTACAGAGCAAAATCCAGGACAACCAAGCTTAGACAGTGAAGGAGCTGGAAATGAAGAAGCTAGAGATAATGTAATAGAACAAGTGGACCATGTTCGAGCTTCTGCAAGCCGCAGAACATGGCAGCTTGGGCCATATGTCTCTGACTTTACAGTCAAAAGCATAGCGGACTACTGCTATAATTGATGCTGGGTAGCTGGAGCTAAGGAATTAGTGGTGACTACCATCACTGAGGTGAAGTCTTCTGGGAAGTGTTTTCTGAGAGCACAAAGTTGTGTTCCAGAGATTGCCAAGGTTGTACCTTATGCTGCAGCTGTACTTTATGATGTGTAAGAGTCACCCAGGTGGTACTTGTTTTGAATGCATGAAGGGATCATGAAGGGCAGCTGAGGCTTGGCATTGTGAAAGGCCATGGAAGGCCACTGGTAAAGGTGCAGCCCCCAGTAGCAGACAATGGCCCATGACTGATTGGATCAAGAAAGGGATTTGAGGCACCAGGAAGAGAGCTTATGAAAGATTACTGGTGAAGCCTAGTGGCAGCTAAAGACTCCACCGTCTTGGAGATGCCAGTACCATCTGATGATCACTGAGAACAACAGCAGCAGTGGAGTGGATCAACCTGAACTTAGAGTGCTTCAGGGGGCAGAGCTGGAGAAGTGACACCTGCCCTTTGGAGGAGCCCAGAAGATAATGTGCTGATCACAGTTTCAAAGAACTGAAACATTTAATCGGCCTTGGAGACCCCAAGATTTTCATGATTCCAGAGTCATAGGATATCTCCTGAGTAATGATGGTAACACAGAGTAGACCACACCCAGGAAAAGAAGTTTGTTGCAGTCGACAAAGATGTAAAAGGAGTTGCAGATCTCAAAACTGCTTAGACATCAGACATGCAGATGCAGAGTTTAGAGATTGTACAGCTAGTCCCTGTCTTGATTCTGGGACTAAAGTTAAGTGATTGGCTGGTTCTCAAAAGAAGACACCTTGAACTTTAGACTTTTAAAATTGTTGACACTGCTGTACACTATGGGGACTTTGGAAGTTGTACTAAATGTACATTTTTATTTTGCTATAGCTAGATTAGGCCACCATAGTCTCATATTTGTATAAGGTCCTATGGGAGCCAGGGAGTGAAATGTCATGGTTTGAATTTGTTTAGCCCGTGGAGTGATATTATTTGGAGGTCTGGCCTTGTTGGAATAAGTGTGTCACTGGAGGCATGGGCTTCTAGACCCTCATTCTATCTGCCTGGAAGTCAGTTTTCCACTAGTTGCCTTAAGATGAAGATGTAGAGCTCTCAGCTCTACCTGCACCATGCCTGTCTGGATGTTGCCCTACTGCCACCTTGGTGATAATGGACTGACCCTCTGAACCTGTAAACCATCCCGAATAAAATGTTGTCTTTTACAGGCCTTGCTTTTGTCGTGGTGTCTGTTCACAGCAGTAAAACTGCCCTCAGACTAGATCCTACAGCAAGGCTCCAAATCAATGCAGACAACACAGTAGCAGCTATGGGCAGCAGAGTTCATTCAAACAGGACCACACCAGTAGCATGGGTGTTTATATGAAGACATCTGGGGAGTTTTCTGGACCAGAGAAGAGCCAGAGCTTGAGTTGCCCTGGTAATAGTGTCAAGAGAAAAGGAGGATTTCATCATGGAAACATAAGAAGAAGTCAGCAGAGAGGAGGGGTGTATTGGCAAAATGTCTCCATGAACCTCTCGAAAAATCTTTTATTTTCTCCCTGCCAAATATCATATACTCTCACCAAACTGGCCAAATTTGTGGGCCATCTTGCAGCCACTTGGAGAACTACCAGTAGAGCCTTATGGTAGACCACGAGCCTCCTTTTACATTAAACAGTTTGAAAATACCAGTCTTGGCACACCAGGGGAGAGAAAGCATATGGAGGGAGTACTCCCCCATGGGACCAGGAACCAACTTCCTGGCATCTATCTTCTGTGGTGAAGAGAACCTGTAGAATGTGGTAGAGGTAGCCTGTCTCATGTCTGTCCATTCAAAGTCACTTTGTCAAGTCATCTCATCAAAGATACTTTGTCAAAGTCATCTTGTAATAAAAACACAAGCACAACATGCAAAAACACAAAGAAAACCTTCCCTGTCAGCCGGGCAGTGGTGGCACACACCTTTAATCCCAGCGTTTGGGAGGCAGAGATAGGCAGATTTCTCAGTTCGAGGCCAGCCTAGTGTACAGAGTGAGTTCCAGGACGGCCAGGGCTATACAGAGAGACCCTGTCTCGAAAAAAAAAAACAAACCTTCCCTGTCTTTCAAAGAACCAATAAAGAGCCAGAAAGTGGCACACATGAAAAAAAAAAAAAAACACACCTCTCTATGACACCCAAAACACAAGTCCAGCCTTTTCTCTCTATCAGGCAGAAATGAGAAATAACCAAAAAGTGGTGCACTCCCACAAGGAAAGAACCAGATTTGAGAGCATCTCTTGGATTCCCTGTGTCCAGGTCCACCCCAGACCGAAACTCAGGACACCTCCTGGCCCCACAGTAGCCAAGGCTCCCAGATATGTATATCCTAACTGCAACTGGCTAGAGAAACAACTTCAAGGGCTTGTATCCAGAACGATGTGACATCATTTAGAATCAGTGAAAGAAAAAGGCACACCCAGAAACCAAAATCAACCAAAACCGGGAAAAAAATAAAATAAAATACAGTTTGAAGTACCAAGAACCATCCAGATGGTGGCACTCACAGAAGATGGATATGGTGCCACTCAGAACTGGAAGAAAAAGATACACAGCACACAGTAAAGAGAATCAACCAGAAGGTGGTGGTCTCACACACACTTGACAACCCTCAATATTGCACAAATAAGCATTTATACTGCACAAATAAGCATTTCCTCAGACTTAGAAAAATGACGATGGCAACATAAGTCATTTATCTTTACACAAGTCTTCATTATGCTCTGTAGATCTCACAGGAAGTTTCTAACACTCAGACAAATTAGCGGCCATGCAAATCACAAGGTATTCTGCCACTGAGCAAGTATTCACGAGCTCAGATCACATAGAAAACTTCTGACAATCAGTCAGATTCCTCAGCATGCCTCAAGTCTAGAAGAATCACCATGGCAATACAGGCCACCAGGTTCCAAACAAAGAAATCATCTCTGCATGGCTTGGAAGGGTTCCACATTTGCCTCTACACAAGCTTGCTACCACTGCACTCTGCAGAGCTCACACAGAAAGATCAAACAAATTCAATGCTCAGAAAGAGATAATGCAGGGAGTTTAACACGGTGGTAAAAGCATAAAGACACAAATACCTAGACTAGTTTTCCAGCTTCAAAACCCTCTTGATCAGTAGTCCTTTATGTCATGGGGAACTTCACGGCCAATGAACCAACATATTGTGTCAGGGAAATGTCAGTGATCCCACAAAAACCAGACAGGAGTAGATCTGATGCAACTCACAGCAGGGTCATTATTCAATTCAAGCTAGATTGACCCCACTCCCAGAAATGCACCACCATTAAGAAGGATGGTTTCGGTGGGGGTTGGGGGAAGCATGGAATGTCTATCAGGGCAAGGCTATATAGTAAGCAACAAGCAGAAAAAACATATGCAAGCATCTAATTGGAAAGTTACTGTGGCCTTTAACATAATTGGCTAATGCTCAGAGTCATATCATAAACTTAACTTCTGCTCTTCTCTGCTTTGGTGGTCGTTAGGCAAGGGGACGGCTTGTAACCTGGATGGAGGTTTGTTGGGAGAATAACATGGAGACACTGTTCTTGTTGAGGGCATAACCTGAAAACACTGGTCATGTTGAGGATTAGCCTAGAGACTGGAGTTAGGCTCAGGTTTTGGTGGGGGCAACTTGGAAACTAATGCTAGGTACCATCCTGTGAGTTTACCTGAATTCAAAATTAGGTCAGGTTCTCTAAAATGGAGTTTGAATTCTCAAGTCTTCCGTCCTTCAATGTCCTTATGCATGTCTCCAGTAGATCATTAATCTGAGATGGCTTAGATTAAAGGTATGTACCACATGCCTGGATCTAAAACTTGTCTTATTTTGTCTAAGAAAGACCTTGAACTCAGATCTGCTTGCCTCAGTCTTACAAGTTTAAAGATCTGTGCTACCTTGGCTGGGTCTAAGATTTTCAAGGCCACTATGCCTCAAGATCTTCATGTCAAGATCTGATCGGTGTCAGAAGCCTGTGTCTTCAGCCTCTGGATCTGGATCACAAGTGTGCCCTCCATTTAGGGTTTGCAGTTCATTCCAGATGAAGTCAAGTTGACAACCAATAGTAGCCATCACACTTGCTTTTGCAAATGGCTGTCTTATAGCCTAGTCTGCTCACAACCTCAATAATGTGGTCAGAATAATCTTGCACTACAATCCCATGGCTTACTTTCTTCAGTGCTATGGTTCCAGAGCTGCTTCACTACTTCAAGCCTACTTTTTTTTTTTTCTGTTGATAATTCTGTTTAGATATGTACTACAATTTAAATGGGATCATTTGGTTTGTTGGTTATCTAGATACTTGAGTACTTTATATATTTTAGACATTGGCCCTCTGTCAGATATGTGGCTAGTGAAGAACATTTCACATTCTGTTGGCTGCCATTTTGTCCTTTTGATACAGTTCTTTGCCTTACTGAAGCTTTTCAGATTCATACAACAAATGCAAACAATGTTGTGGAACGAAGGAATCCTCACTTTTTTCTGGTGAGTGGTAAAGTATTTCATTCATATTACAAACAAATAAAAAGATATCTCACTAAAATAAATGTAAAATTACAATATAAAACAGCTCTATAATTTCTAGGCATATAACATAAGAGAAAAACTACCATAGAGATACTGTACATGCACATTAAGTTCTGCATAATTTAAAAAAGCAAAGAAATAATGCTCATTACCTGAAAATAAAAGTATGGAATCAATACAAAGGAGAGCCTTGTCAGTCTGTGAAGGAAAATAATTTAATTTTCAGGAACCAAATAGACTTAAAATGATTTGTATGTGTGTGTGTGGTGGGTGGGTGGGAGTGTGTTGTCTAAGATTTTCCCATTATTCTAATTTACCTTTATATTTTTACATACTCACTTTACACCACATTCACTGCAATCTCCCAGTGAACCTCATCCACAATCCTTCTCCTAGCCCCTATCACTTTCTCCTGAGCAGGAGTCCCCACAGGTATGCCGCACCCAGGCTATGCATATTTCTACTGGGCTAGATGCTTCCTGTCCCTCTGAGGCAGCCCAATAAGAAGAACCTATTTCACAAGTAGGCAATGTTTTTTGGGGATAGCCCCTGTTATAGTTATTTGAGACCCAAATAAATAAAGGGCTACATATTTGCTACATATGGGGAGGGAGTCCTATGTCCAGCTCATGTATGTTCTTTGGTTGGTGGTTCAGACACTGAGAACCAAGACACGGTCTTAAAGAACATTCTCTCAAAAAAGGATGTGAACAACGCTCATACATATTTAAATGGTAAGAATATGTGGGCATGGTATATGAAGCCAGAGAAGCAGTCTAAAACAGTGGAAAAAAAGAGTTCTTTAGAAATCAATGGGAGCCAAATAGGACAAATATGCCATTGAAGAAAAAGGATGATGAAGCATCTATGCACTTGTGAGAGGGTGTCAGGGGAGTGGAGACAAAGGTGTAAGCCAAGACTGAAAAATCAATCTGTTTGCAAATATCATACTGAACCTTAATAATGTGTATACTAATTTAAAATTTAAAACACAAACCATATTTTAAAAGACTATGGTTTCATAGTGAATTTTACTACATATTCATGGCAGTTCAAATAGTCAGTGAAACTCACACTAAGTACTTCACATTGCCATGGGTATTCTTGTCTTATTTGATTTGGAGTTTGAACCCAGAGTCTCAGACATGAAATCTGAGCACTCTGCCACTGACTGGACTACATTCCTTCAATCTTATTATGAATTATATACCATTTTGACAAACTGCAGGAGAATATTTGATTTTTTTTCTTTTATTGGATATTTTCATTTACATTTTAAATGTTACCCCCTTTCTGGGTCTCCCCTCTGGAAACACCTATCCCATCCCCCTCCACCTGTAATCCATATTTCTTTGTAACATACTTGCTGTGCTGTCATTCTGTGCATTGAAGCATGTCATGCCTGTGTCCCTGATGTTTTTCTTGAAGAATATGGCATATACAGTCATTCTTCTTTGCTTTACAGAATATATTTTAAATTGTAGTAATTTCTCTTCTACAAGTAATGCATTTGTTAAGACCTATTATTTTATGCATTATTAGTTTTGTTGCCATTACAAATACTTTTCTGAAAGAACTTCTCATGTTGTACAAACTCTATTCATATAAAATAACTTTTCATACAAAAGATGAATTGCTGTTTAATCCACCAATTCTATTTCTTAGTATAAGTAACAAATGTCTTGGGTTGTTCTGATTCTGGTTGTATTGAAATTCTAAATATTGGTTTCTCATTCTGTAGTTGTCCACAATGTGCAAATCTGCACATTCAGAAAATGATGCTCTTTGATCATTGCTCTCCAAATGGACAGAAAAATGCTAGTTGCTAAGGTCAGTGGGGGGAGAAGGTGGGACTTGAGGTTTGAGTGGAGAGATTGCTGGCAGAGTGAGAGAAAGGAGACAGGAGACATAAGTGTAGAAGGCTGACATGGGAAGAGATGAAGTATGAACTCTGTGGCACAGAGAAAGAGCAAGTAACCAGGGACTTGATCATTGGGGAATAAATTAGAATAGCTCTAAATCTGCTGTATGTAGGCTTGAAGTTTGTAAATAAGATAGCTTGATTGCATTTCTTTTATATGGGCAAGGTATGATTATGTATCCTTTCTAAAAAAAAAAAAAAAAACTTATGTCATTATGACTTCTATCTCTCTAGTGGTAGAGATTAAAGGGCAGTTAAAGGGCAGCCTTATTACTTATACGATCTTTTTGTTGTTATGAGTGTTGTTATTGTTTTTGTTTGTTTGGGATTTTGTGATACCTTCTGTTTATGCAGGCCTGGCTATTCTTGACTCTATTTGAAGTCCAGGCTGGCCTCAAACTGATAAGAGATCCTCCTGCCTCTGTTTTCTGATCTAGGATTAAGGGTGTGGCACGGATTAAAGGCACTAACTGCCTTCAAGTAGTTTAATTTTTAAATTGAATTGTGTCCCTTGAAATTAACAGCAGGAAGAGTGAAAAACAATAAAATATTTATTGTTTTCATAAAAACAAAAAGCACTTTAAGCTGAACGTTTCATCATATTAGGATTTCATTAATTCATTAGTATACTGAACATCATCAATAACAATTCAAACAAATCATACAGTTTTACAAGGTAAGTCAATCATTGTTGAAAAAATTGCTTATTTATTTGAAGAATTTGTAGTGCTTTCTTTTTCATGTGGTATTTTATCCTTAAGAGGAAGGGCAGCTTGAGGCTTAAACATTCACAATGTTTGGTTTTGTGAATTTAAAAGAATTCAGACTTTAGACAGTCTAACCACTGAGCTTCCAGCCTATTATGGGATGATGGCAATTAAGTTTTATGGTTTCTACTGAATTTCAGCAACACCTTGATATAAGACCTCTGTCTTTGAGGTTACAACTTCAGCATGTGAATGTGGGGGTCATAATTGAACCTACCAAGTACATGATTGGGAAAAGCCACAACCTTTTCACAGAGGCAAACACCTTATATCACAGCACTCAGGAGTTAGAGGCAAGGGTGTGTCAAGTTCAGATCAACCTGATCCACATAGCAGGGCCATTATATCTAGGCATACCTGGGGAGACAATGTCTTAAAATGAGACCAAAGTAGACAGAGACAGAAAAGCAAAAAAGATGTTTGAAGTAGTGAGATCACCCTGAGATGTCATTACTGGGGAGTTAAAAGCTATAGTATTGTAGTGCAAGATCATTTGAACAACTTCCTGACATTGTGACCAAACTACAATACCACATAGCTACTTGAAAAACCATGCAAACAGGAGAGAGAGAGAGGGAGACTGAGAGGGAGAGAAAGAGAGAGATATAGAGAAAGAGAAAGAACAACAAGTACCACTGTATTCTGCCACAAATTTTCATTTCCCTCTAGTCCACAGTCCTCATATGATGCTCCTCTCTACTAAAAGAGATATGTTTCCTCAGCCTCCATCTTCCCTATACTGTGCTACAAACAGCTTTTCTGTTCTTTCCCTGTCTGATTCCAACATCAAGGATTCAACAGACTTCAAAGAAACACTTAGGGTTCAATCTCCCTTTAAACCAGGACATTTTAACAAGTTTTGAATGACTCCTATGTGAGAAGCCAGGATCAGAAGTCATGGAAGATAAATGCCAGTCTTGGTATTCCTTTTCAGAGTGATGATGTTTCCTTTCAGTACAGTGACTTACAACACTTGCTTAGGAGGAGATCTTCATCCAGGGAAGCACCAATCATTGCATTAGAGATGCAAATCTAGGGCTGAGTTAGGATTTCTCATGTGATTCAATCAGCAGAAAATGATGTCTTTCCCCTATTTTGTTTGCTTGCTTGTATAGGCTGCCCTTTCGGGCATTATCTGTTCCCCTAGGCCAGAATGACCTTGGATCTCCTTGACTAACAGGCAGTGCTGGGACTAGGGAATCTCCTGACTCTACTTCTATTACTTTGAGTACTAGGAATAAAATGGTAATTTGCGCCACTCAGGCACGAGACTTCTGAGTGAATCACATTGTGTTATCAATCATCATCAGTTACTGATTCACTGAAGCCAGGCAGTATAAAAGGAAACCATTTCAAACAGAACTTCAGATGAAGCAGAGCCAAGGCAGGGACACACACTGCCTCCCAGGGCTTCTAGGAATCACCCCTGAAGTTCACTGGAGAAAGAGGTAAGGTTGAGGAATAGGTAGGCTTCCCTTCTCAGTGGTGTTGAGTGTGTGTGTGTGTGTGTGTGTGTGTGTGTGTGTGTATTATTATTTGTGGGCTTAGAAGAATCTTCCTCACAATTATGGGTAGATTTTAGTAGTTACATATTGTCTTTGCAAAGATTTCCTGATCAAGTGGTTGGTTTTTGTAAACTAAAGGAAATTCTAGGTTGGAAAACTATAAGATAAGTGTATGGATATTTCTTTGGTTCCCTCATTTAATATTACCAGTAATGCATCTTAAATATTTTCTTATGAAAGTAGTATTCTCTAGTACTTTAGAATGAGACACCAGGGTGAAATTTAAAATTTTCAGAAACAACAAAATAACTCCACCTTTTTCATGGGACAAACAGATGGCATTGATGTGTTTTTATGAGGTTATGATAGGTCTACCCATCCTTCTCCCAGTATTTTCTAACTTTTGAGTCAAGTTCTTTTCTACTTTTTTTCTGGTGTTTTGTCCATTTCCACTTCCCTGTAAGCATGTTTGTAGGACTACAGTGGATACTGTCAGGAATGCATAAAACCATCTGTGACAGAAATCTCAACTGGTTTTATGTTTGTTTTTCTTAAATTTAATTTTGTGTTTCCTCCTTTTTGAAATTCACAGCTTTTTAAGTATGCACCCACTGTTGGCATTGATCCTAAAGTCACACAACAGATAGCAAACTGCCATTGTTGAATCTTTCCGATGATTGTCACCACAATGGCTTCACAATTTAGAGAAGACACTAAGCACAAGACACCGGCAAAAGACATTCAGACAGACAGCTTAGAGTTTATTCCAACTCATCATTTTGCTGTACAATGGGGAGAAGACTTTTCTGACTCACCAATGGCTCAGCTCAACTTTTCCCCAAGGAAAAATGGCTGCTGCGCAAAGAAGGAGTTGCAAAAACTCTGGGAGACATTCACCTCATGGTTGCAGCCAAAGAAGAAGAGCAAGGAGCAAATCATTTCTCAACTGGTCTTGAATGAGTTTCTCCTCACTGGTCACTGTAAGGACAACTTTGCCTTGATGGAGAAGTGGAAATCCAGTGGCAGGAACATGAGAAGATTCATGGAGAGTCTGACTGATGACTGCTTGAAATCTCCTTCCATGGTGAGCACAAGGGGCACTTGGTTGGAAGAAAAGGCAGGATAATTTGGGAATTGGAGAAAAGTAGAGGGTTTTGTTTTTGTTTTTTTCTTTGATTGCTTGTATATGTTGTTTTTTTACAAGTGAGATTATATTCCTAAACAAAAATATTTATACTGGAGAAAAATTATGGCTTCAAATGACCATAAGTACAGCAGAAAGGAGCCTATCAATGAGGTTTGATGGGCATAACTAAATCAACTTTATTTACATGTTAGCAGAGAGACTAAAGAATTGATATGGGGAAGAGTATAAGGATGTAGAGGAGATAACTTGAGTGTGGGACACAGCTTATTCATGGAGGTGCTTACCGTGTATTCATGAGGACTGTGTTAGATCCTATGCTGCACTTAAAAACAAAGTTCACAACACTACCCTGTGATCCCTGGAACTGTGTGACAAAAACTTGTGATCAAAAGAACTAGATGTAATCTCAAATTGGCTGTTAAATATCGTATGATTTTCTCTCTAGAAAATGCAGGTTTCAGAATGGAAAAGTTCTGATAATAGAAATATGGTTAGTACATGTATAGAAACCGTGCCATAACCATAAAAATTGTATTGATGAATAATGGCTCTTCAGTCCAAATATTCACCTCGGGACAGACTTAATATAGATTTAATTATGTTGAATGTTTTCCTCAAAGACATGATTTTCATAATTTTTATTCATTGACAGAAATGGCAAAGTAACTGATAATATTCAACCACAACATATACATATTCCTACACATCACTTAAAAAAATGCTTCCTATTATTTCAGGTATTTTGGGTGGGTTTTTATTTGTTTAGTTGTTTGCGTCCTATCTTGGTTGGATGCTTGCTTGTTTTTGTGATTTGCAACATGGTTTCCTCATGTAGTCCTCCTTATTTAGTCCTCCTTGGCCTTGGAATCAGAGGATTTATCCTCCCTCTGCTGCTCAACTGCTAGCTTACATGTTTTGAGCATAACTTGCAAGTTAAGTATGGCATTGCTTATACACTTTGATATTTATTGGAAATTAAAAATTTCATGTTTGAAAGCACAGACTAAGTACACTGCTCCCATAAAAATATAGTCATGTTCCTGAGAGCAGACCTTGTGCTTCTTTGAGACAATGAACATAAAGGAAGCTCGGAAAGTTAAGCTAATCTGGAAACACGGGATGGTTACTTTAAGAAAGGCTTATTCTCCTTCAATGGGTTGATCAGCTAAAGAAAATATGGTGGGCAGAGCTCACAAGAACATATCTTTGTGTTTTTCTAGGGACAGTGACTCAAATTGGAAAACTCAGCATCTATAGTGACTGTACAGATCAGAATTTGTGAGTGCCAGGAAAAGATCATTAGTAATTAGTGCTAGATAAATGAGCCAATCCGTAGTCCAGTCTTCTGGTGCTAGGAGTTTGTAGGCAGGTGTCTGCAATCCACAGACTCACCGACAAGGGGAACCTGGCTTTGTTTACAGGTCCATGTCTCTATGCAAGGACAGGAAGCTCTCTTTTCTGAAAACATGTCATTAAAAGAAGTCATCAATCTTTTGAAAGAACAGCAATCAGCAACAAGGCCAACACCAGAGAATGCAAGGGTACCAGTAGACACCACACAAGATACACTATTGGCCACAGGTTAGTAGATAACCTACGAGGCATGTTTTGAGGGGGTCCTGTTTTGGGTACATTTTCATAAATTGTCTTCTTTCCAAAGGACAAGAAAACAGTGAAAATAAATGCAATACTTCTTGGAATTCTACTGAAGAATACATTGGTGATAGCTGTGATGGAAATGAGATGAACTCCCTTCCTATTGTCAAGAAAGAGCAGTATCCTGGGCATGAAGAAGGACATGTTTCTTTTCAATTCCCTCTTGGTGCCACAAGAGCAAATCAAGGCAACTCCGCTCATCATGTAGAATTCTTGAGTGTTCCTTCTACTGCCGATGTCCTCATGGAGGCACAACCATTGGATTTATCCAGAAAAAACATCTCCGAAGACAGAAAAAATTGCTACAACACTTCCAGTAATGCTACTCAAGTAAATACCGGTGATAATATTCCCAGGAACCAGATGGACTCCCTTTTCATTAACCAGAGAATGAATTACCCTGAGCCTGCAGTGGGGGATGTTTCCTATGGGGTTCCTCAGGATTCTACAAAAGCAAGACAAGGAACATCCACTTGCCTGCAAGAGTCACTTGGCTTATCTTTTTCAGCAGAAGACACTAGGGAGGTAGCAGTGTTACCATCCAGGCCAACAGAGCCTACCACTGAGTCTGACCTTCTTTGTCCCAATCCTGAGGCAAACTCACAATGTGAAAGTCATCAAGAGAGAGTCCATAGAGATCCCAAAGCATACAAGTGTGAAGAATGTCCTAGAAGTTTCAAATATGCATGTAACCTTTCATCACACCAGAGAATTCACCAGAATAAGAGGGCATTTGTCTGTGACACCTGTCAGAAAAATTTCAAGCGAGTCTCTGACCTCCGAATTCATGAAGTCATACACAAGCCAGAGAAGCCTTTCATATGCAGCACATGCAAAAGGTCCTTCAGCCACAAGACCAACCTGAAGGCACATGAGAGGATTCACACAGGAGAAAAGCCTTATGACTGTTCCCTCTGTAGCCGGAGCTTCCGCCAATCATCCACATACCACCGCCACCTGAGGATTTACCACAAATCTGACTGAACTATGGAACATGCTCATCAGAGGCTGGTAGGTATGTAGCCTCAGTATGTCATCTGCAAACAGAGAAGAATGTAGCTACCAAATTCAAACCAATGAAGATGTGACAAGTAACTTGTTGATTGCCATATATATATATATATATATATATACATATACAAAATATATATTTTTTTTTACTTTGTGTGTGTGCATGTGTGTGAATTTTTGTCTCTATATCCTTAATTCCACAGCTTAATTGGACTGTAGAATTCTTTTCTGTCAGTTCTTGAGTTAATCCTTGATTTTAGAAAATGACCACCTTATTGGCAGCTTTATACACCAGTCTTCCTGGCACTACAGATTCCAAACCTTCTCTGGTCTCTACCTCTAATCTTTACAGTGGTCCTGATAGAGGCCTGCCATTCCCTCTTACATTTTTCTACCTGTTGGGGTTTCAACCCCAATGCTTAGGCTTGAAAGTTAAATGCACTGCCCTCTCAGACATCTCCCATGTCATATGTATGGCTTATAGTTCAAGAATATTTCTCCACAATAGTAGAATGTCTTCCAAAGTTGAATCAAACAATAATATTAATATCACTTGCTCACAGTGGATCAGAGTAGCCTCCCATACCTGTTCCATTATGGGAACCTCCCACACTCTACATAGCTCTGTTTTCAGGATATGTAGACACTGGAGTCCTGGAGGGGGTTCTCTGGAAGCATGTCTCACATGATGAAAAATATCTGACAAAAATAAATCTTTTTTCCCATGAAAAACTTCCAGAAAACTAATGTCAAGTACGTTAAGTGGAACACCCTGTACAGTTGTCACAAAAAAATATAAAGTATCTTGGTGTGACTCTAACCAAACAAGTGAAAGATCTGTATGACAAGAAATTCAAGTCTCTGAAGAAAGAAATGGAGGAAGACTTCAGAAGATGGAAAGATATCCCAAGCTCTTGCATTGGCAAGATTAATGTAGTTTAAAAGGCCATCCTGCTGAAAGCAGTCTAGAGATTCAATGCAATCCCCACCAAAATTCCAACTGAATTCTTCATACACTTAGAAAGATCGATTCTCAAATTCATATGGAATAACAAAAAAACCAGGATAGCAAAAAACATACGCAACAGTCAAAGGACTTCTGGGGGAATCTGCCTCCCTGAACTCAAGCTGAACTACAGAGCAATAGTGATAAAAACTGCATGCTTTTTCTACAGTGAAAGGCAGGTAGATCAACGACATAGAATTGAAGAGCCAGAAATGAACCGACACACTTATGGTCACTTGGTCTTTGACAAAGGAGCTAAAACTATCCAGTGGAAAAAAGACAGCACCTTCGACAAATGGTGCTGGTTCAACTGGCGGACTACATGTAGAAGTTTGAGACTTGATCCATTCCTATCTCGGTGTACAAAGCTCAAGTCCAAGTGGATCAAGGACCTCCCCATAAAACCAGATACACTGAATCTAATAGAAGAGAAAGTGGGGAAAAGTCTCGAACACATGGGCACAGCAGAAAAGTTCCTGAACAGAACACCAATGGCTCGTGCTCTACGGTCATGAATCGACAAATGGAACCTCATGAAATTACAAAGCTTCTGTAAGGCAAAGGACACTGTAAATAGGACAAAACGGCAACCAACAGATTGGAAAGCGACCTTTACCAATCCTACGTCCTATAGAGGGCTAATGTCCAATGTATACAAAGAACTCAAGAAGCTCGACTTCAGAGATCCAAATAACCCTATCATAAAATGGAGAACAGAGCTAAACAGAGAATTCTCAACTGAGGAAACTTGAATGGCTGAGAAGCACCTAAAGAAATATTCAACATTCTTACTCATCAGGGAAATGCAAATCAAAACAACTTTGAGATTCCACCTCACACCAGTCAGAATGACTAAGATCAAAAACTCAGGTGACAGCAGATGTTGGAGACGGTGTGGAGAAAGAAGAACACTCCTCAATTGCTAGTGGGAATGCAAGCTGATACAACCTCTCTGGAAATCAGTTTGGCTGACCCTCAGAAAAATGAACATAGTACTACCTGAGGACCCAGATATTCCACTCCTGAGCATATATCCAGAAATGCTCCGACATGTTAAATAATAAAGATACATGTTCCTCTATGTTCATAGCAGCCATATTTATAATAGCCAGAAACTGGAAACAACCCAGATGTCCATCCACAGAGGAATGGATACAGAAAATGTAGTGAATTTACACAATGGAATACTACTCAGCTACTAAAAACAATGACGTCATGAAATCCACTGGCAAATGGATGGAACTTGAAAATATCATCCTGAGCAAGGTAACTCAGTCACAAAAGAATGAACACGGTATGTACTCACTGATAAGTGGTTATTAGCCCAAAATTTCGGAAACCCCAAGAGTCACTTCACAGCAACCATAGGGCTGAGTGTGAAGTCCCAGATGGAGGAGTTGGAGAAGGGACTGAAGGAGCTGAACGAGTTTGTAGCCCCAGGGAGGGAGCAACAGTGGCAACTGGACTGACCCCTCAATACTCCCAGAGACTGGATCACCAACCGAAGAATACTCATGGAGGGACTCATGGTGCTGGCCACATATGTGGCAGAGGAGAATCTTGTTAGATGTCAGGGAGAGCAGAGGCCCTTTGGCCTGAGGGTGTTAGATCCCCCCAGTATAGGAGAATGCCAGGGAGGGAAGCTTAGAGGGGCT
>JADRCH010007924.1:0-30922 GCA_019843965.1 Rhynchomys soricoides
TACTCTGGTATGCACTGCTTAGAAAATCATTATTACTTTTAAAAGATTAGTTTTGTTTATATTTTTATGTTTGTGAACAAACACACATGTACATAGATGTATCTCTAGCAAACTGAAATATTTGTTATATTGCCTGTATCTAGTTACAGGCAAGCAGTTATGACCTATTGGATATGTGTGTTGGGAACTGAACTTGTGTTCAGTCATGCTCTCAGCTGGTGAGCATCTCTCCTGCCCATACATTATCTTCATTGTGTTTTGCATACAAAAAACCTTGAAGATGGCAGAAGGTGGGGCTCTGAATATCTCTCAGCCTGATTTCATAGGGATTTTCTAAAAGTAATCACAGAACTGTTTTCCAAGATTTCTGTACTATTTCCATAATAATACTGATATACCTACAAAATGTACAGGATCTTTCAAATTCTCCTTCTTGAACAAAACCACAACGAACTTGTTTCCTACCACATAGCCAGTTCTTCTTTCAGAAGAAGAACATTTGAGAAAATAGATCTGTTACCTTCAATCTAAAGAGTTCTGTGGTACAGTCAGAGCTCAGAGAATTCCATAAATTATGAGTTGTTAGAAAGTAATTATTGGCCACTTGTGCTGAGGAGCCAGCGGGATGTGGGCTCCAGACACAGGGACTGAGGAAAAGCCAGGAGGTAAGAGCCTGCTTGCCTCTACTTGTGGCCAAAAACCCTGCCTGGCCCACCAGAACTCCATATACAAGCAGTGCAGAGAGAAAGCTACCTGCCCACGTGTGCTGAGGAGCCAGCTGGAGGCAGGCTCCAGATGCAGGATCTGAAGAACAGCTGGAAGAGAGAACTGGTCTCCCAGGATTATTGGCATCCGAGCTTGAAGGAAAGACAAGCCACAGTCAGAGACAGAAAGACCAGCTAACACCAGAGATAACCAGATGGCAAAAGGCAAGATCAAGAACACAAGGAACAGAAACCAAGACTACTTGGCTTCATCAGAACCCAGCTTTCTTTCCCACCAGAGCCAGCCTGGATACCCCAACACACCAGAAAAGGAAAACTCAGACTTAAAATCAATTATCAAGAGGATGATAGAAGATTTTAAGAAGGAAATAAATAACTCCCTTTAAAAAAATACAAGAGAACACAGGTAAACAACTGGAAACCCTTAAAGAGGACACACAAAAATCCCTTGAAGAATTACAGGAAAACACAATCAAACGGGCAGAAATACAGGAAAACACAATTAAACAAATGAACAAAACCATTCAGGAATTAAAAACAGAAATAGAAACAATAAAGAAATCACAAAGAGAGACAACCCTGGAGTTAGAGAACATAGGAAAGAAATCAGGAGTCATAGATGCAAACATCACCAACAGAATACAAGAGATGGAAGAGAGAATCTCAGGTGCAGAAGATACCATAGAAACCATGGACACAACAGTCAAAGAAAAAAAAAAATACAAAAAGCTCCTAACCCAAAACATCCAAGATATCCAGGATGCAGTGGGAAGACAGAACGTGAGGATAATAGGCATAGAAGAGAGTGAAGACACCCAACTTAAAGGACCAGTAAATATCTTCAACAAAATTATAGAAGAAAACTTCCCTAACCTAAAGAAAGAGATGAATATAAGCATACAAGAAGCTGACAGAACGCCAAATAGACTGGACCAGAAAAGAAATTCCTCCCGTCACATTATAGTCAAAACACCAAATACACAAAACAAGGAAAGAATATTAAAAGCAGTAAGGGAAAAGGGGCAAGTAATATATAAAGGAAGACCTATCAGAATTACACCAGACTTTTCACCAGAGACTATGAAAGCTAGAAGATCCTGGACAGATTTCATACAGACTCTGAAAGAACACAAATGCCAGCCCTAGGCTGTTATACCCAGCAAAACTCTCAATAATCATAGATGGTGAAACCAAAATATTCTACGACAAATCCAAATTTGCACAGTATGTCTCCACAAACCCAGCTCTACAAAGAATAATACATGGGAAATGCCAACTCAAGGAGGGAAACTACACTCAAGAAAAAGGAAGAAAGGAATCTTTCAACGAACTCAAAAGAAGATAGCCACACAAACAATATAAACAACATCAAAAATAACAGGAAATGACAATCACTATTCTTTAATATCTCTTACCATCAATGGTCTCAACTCACCAATAAAAAGACATAGACTGACAGACTGGATCCATAAACAGGACCAGCATTTTGCTGCATCCAGGAAACGCACCTCTATGTTACAGACAAACACTACCTCAGAGTAAAGGGATGGAAAAAATTTTCCAAGCAAATGGCCCCAAGAAACAGACTGGAGTAACCATTCTAATATCGGATAAAATTGACTTTCAACCAAATTTCATCAAAAAAGATGAGGAAGGACACTTCTTACTCATGAAAGGAAAAATCTATCAAGAACTCTCAATTCTGAACATCTATGCCCGAAGAGCTCCCAGTTTCATAAAAGAAACTCTACTAAAGCTCAAAGCACACATTGCAGCTCACACAATAATAGTGGGAGACTTCAACACTCCACTATCAACAATGGACAAATCTTGGAAACATAAACTAAACAGAGACACAGTGAAACTAACAGATGCTATGAACCAAATGGGTTTAACAGATATTTATAGAACAGTTCATCCTGCATCAAAAGAATATACCTTCTTCTCAGCACCTCATGGTACCTTCTCCAAAATTGATAATATAATTGGTAACAAAACAAAACCTCAACAGATATAAGAAGATTGAAATAATCCCATGCCTCCTATCAGATCACCACGGATTAAGGTTGGTCTTCAATGGCAAAAACAACAACAGAAAGCCCACAGACACATGGAAGCTGAACAATGTTCTACTTAATGATAACTTGGTCAAGGAAGAAATAAAGAAGGAAATTAAAGACTTCCTAGAATTCAATGAAAATGAAAATACAACTTACCCAAAACTATAGGACACAATGAAAGCAGTGTTAAGAGGAAAACTCATAGCTCTGAATGCTTCCAAAAAGAAACTGGAGAGAGCATATACTGACAGCTTAACAGCACATCTGAAAGTTATGGAACAAAAAGAAGCAAATACACCTAAGAGGAGTAGAAGGCAGGAAATAAACAAATTAAGGGCTGAAATCAACCAAGTGGAAACTAAAAGAACTATGCAAAGAATCAATAAAACCAAGAGCTGGTTCTTTGAGAAAATCAACAAGATAGATAAACCCTTAGCCAGACTAAACAGAGGGCACAGAGACAGTATCCAAATTAACAAAATTAGAAATTAAAAGGGAGATATAACAACAGATTCTGAGGAAATTCAAAAAATCATCAGATCCTACTACAAAAGCCTATACACAACAAAATTGGAAAATCTGGAGGAAATGGACAAGTTTCTAGACAGATACCAATTACCAAAGTTAAATCAGGGTCAGATAAACCATCTAAACAGCCCCATAACCCCCAAAGAAATAGAAGCAATCATTAACAGTCTCCCAACCAAAAAAAGCCCAGGACCAGATGGGTTCAGTGCAGAATTCTATCAGACCTTCAAAGAAGACCTAATACCAATAATCTTCAAGCTATTCCATAAAATAGAAACGGAAGGAACACTACCCAATTCATTCTATGAGGCCACAGTCACACTGATACCAAAGCCCCACAAAGAACCAACAAAGAAAGAAAACTTCAGACCAATTTCCCTTATGAATATCAATGCAAAAATACTCAATAAAATTCTTGCAAACCGTATCCAAGAACACATCAAAACGATCATTCACCATGATCAAGTAGGCTTCATCCCTGGGATGCAGAGATGGTTCAATTCCTGGAAATCCATCAATGTAATATACTACATAAACAAACTCAAAGAAAAAAACCACATGGTCATTTCATTACATGTTGAAAAAGCATTTGACAAACTTCAACTTCCCTTCATGATAAAAGTCTTGGAAAGATCAGGAACTCAAGGAGCATACCTAAACTTAGTAAAAGCAATATATAGCAAACCAGTGGCCAACATCAAACTAAATGGAGAGAAACTCAAAGCAATCCCTCTAAAATCAGGGACTAGACAAGGCTGCCCTCTCTCTCCCTACCTATTCAATATAGTACTTGGAGTTCTAGCAAGAGCAATTAGACAACAATAGGAAGTCAAAGGGATACAAATTGGAAAGGAAGAAATCAAAATATCACTATTTGCAGGTGATATGATGCTATACTTAAGTGACCCGAAAAACTCCACCAATGATCTGCTATAGCTGATAAACAACTTAAGCAAAGTGGCTGGATACAAAATTAACTCAAGCAAATCAGTAGCCTTCCTATACTCGAAGGATAAACAGACTGAGAAAGAAATTAGGGAAATGACACCCTTCACAATTGTCACAAACAATATAAAATATCTTGCTGTGACTCTAACCAAACAAGTGAAAGATCTGTACGACAAGAACTTCAAGTCTCTGAAGAAAGAAATTGAAGAAGACCTCAGAAGATGGAAAGATCTCCCATGCTCATGGATTGGCAGGATTAACATAGTTAAAATGGCCATCCTGCTGAAAGCAATATAACGATTCAGTGCTATCCTCATCAAAATCCCAACTCAATTCTTCATAGACCTAGAAAGAGCAATTCTCAAATTCATATGGAATAACAAAAATCCCAGGATAGCAAAAACTATACTCAACAATAAAAGGTCTTCTGGGGGAATCAGCCTCCCTGACCTCAAGCTGTACTACAGGGCAGTAGTGATAAAAACTGCATGGTATTGGTACAATGACAGGCAAGTAGATCAACGGAATAGAATCGAAGACCCAGAAATGAACCCATACACATATGGTCACTTGATCTTCGACAAAGGAGCTAAAACAATACAGTGGAAAAAAAACAGCATTTTCAACAAATGGTGCTCGATCAACTGGTGGTCTACATGTAGAAGATTGCGAATTGATCCATTCCTATCTCCCTGTACAAAGCTCAAGTCCAAGTGGATCAAGGACCTTCACATAAAACCAGATACACTAAATCTAATAAAAGAGAAAGTGGGGAAGAATCTCAAACTCTTGGGTACAGGGGAATTGTTCCTGAACAGAACACCAATGGCTTGTGCTCTAAGATCAAGAATTGACAGATGGGACCTCATAAAATTACAAAGCTTCTGTAAGGCAAAGGACACTGTGAATAGTGCAAAACGGCAACCTACAGATTGGGAAAAGATCTTTACCAATCCTACATCTGATAGAGGGCTAATATCCAAAGTATACAAAGAACTCAAGAAGCTAGACACCAGAGATCCAAATATCCTTATCAAAAAATGGGGAAGTGAGCTAAACAGAGAATTCTCAATTGAGGAAACTCGAATGTCTGGGAAGCACCTAAAGAAATATTCAGCATCCTTAGTCATCAGGGAAATGCAAATCAAAACAACCCTGAGATTTCACCTCACACCAGTCAGAATGGCTAAGATCAAAAACTCAGGTGATAGCAGATGTTGGTGAGGATGTACAGAAAGAGGAACACTCCTACATTGCTGGTGGGAATGCAAGATGATACAGCCTCTCTGGAAATCAGTTTGGTGGACCCTCAGAAAAATGAACATAATACTACCTGTGGACTCAGCTATTCCACTCCTGGGCATATACCCAGAAGATGCTCCAACATGTAATAAAGACACATGTTCCACTATGTTCATAGCAGCCATATTTCTAATAGCCAGAAGCTGGAAATAACCCAGATGTCCCTCCACAGAGGAATGGATACAGAAAATGTGGTACATCTACACAATGGAATACTACTCAGCTATTAAAAACGTCTTCATGAAATTCGTAGACAAATGGATGGATCTTGAAAATATCATCCTGAACGAGGTAACGCAGTCACAAAAGAATGAACATGGTATGTACCCACTGTTAAGAGGTTATTTGCCCAAAAGTTTGAAATACCCAAGAATCACTTTGCAACAACAGTAGTTCTTAGTGTGACATCCCAAATGTAGGGCTTGGAGAAAGGACTGAAGGAGCTGAGGGAGTGTGCCACCCCAGGGAGGTAGCAACAGTGGCAACTGGCCTGACCCCTGTGATACTTCAGGAGACTGATCCACCTACTAAGGAATACACATGGAGAGACCCATGGTGCTGGCCACAAATTCGGCAGAGGAAGGTCTTGTTATCCGTCAGGGGGAGGAGAGGCCCTTGGGCCTGAGGATGTTAGATCCCCCAGAATAGGAGAATGACAAGGAGGAGGGACGAGAGTGGGTGGGTGGTTGGGAGGGTGGGTTGGAGAATATCCCCATATTGGCAGGGGGAAGGCGGAGGGAATGGGGAGGTTCCAAAGGGGAGATCTGAAACATTTGAAAGGTAAATAAAATATGAAAATAAAAAAGTAATTATTGAATATAAAATATATCAAATCATCTACAACATATCTGAAAAAAATAAGATTGAAAATGTCTTGAGGGTAAATATGTGAAAAAGTACTTTGGCTGTAAGAGTGGAAACAGAACTGTCATTTGATATGAAGGAGGGGCAGGAATCAGGAAGTTGTGGAAATAGACTCAACTTCATAGTAATGAAGGTTTGGGAAGAAGGACTTCTTTGTAAAGAACAACAGAGGGTCATTGGTCAATACATGCTTCAACATTCTTCAATAGTGACTGTCTGCAGCTCTATTTGACACTTCTTTTTCTTACATGCCAACTCACATTTATTCATTTCATAATGATTTAATTTTTACAAAATCAGGAAGGACCTAAAAATACAGCTCCACTTGTAGAATAGTTCCCTAGCTAGATAAGCATGAAGTGTTGGGTGAGTCCAAAATTCAAGATCCCCAGCACTACATCTAGTAAAGTGACAATGCATGACTATTATCTCAGAACTATTCATGTAAAGTCAGGAATATCAGATGTTTCAGGGTCCTCCTGAAATACATAGCAAGAATGAGGCCAGACCAAGACAAATAACATTTTCCCTAAAATAAAAATAACACATGATTACTGATGACATCACTAGCAATAATATAAAGGTAGAAATATAAAAGTAGAAATATAATGTAGAAATAAACCTAACTATAAGTACATCTGTGGCATCTATAAACCACAGGGCTTCTGAAGAGACATCATAGTGAAACTCAGATGGCAGACACAGGCAAAGACTTATAAAATCTTCAAAAATGTATTAAACTAAAGTGAATGTGTCTTACATAAAGCTGATTTACTATTGTTTCAAGGTCTTTGCAAAATTATTATAATAAATTTACTTAATAAAATATGCAACAGAAATTAAATAACACAGCACATTTTAAATGGGTTTCATTAAGACACATTAATGTTGCCCTAAGAGATGTTTCAAGAAAGTTTCTGTCTCTAGCTTTTAATGTAACAGAAAATACATTAGTTTGACAGAAATATGTTATTGTTTTGTAACCATAATGAATTTAACAAAATTATTCATATTATGACTGTAATTAACACTACTGTTTACCTAGAGCTTAATCTATCATATTATGATAGAATACTGGATATGTCATCATCAATCTCATGAAGTTATGTCAAAATAACCTATCTATATCTACACATACACACATATATATATGAATATATACATGGATAGGGTATATATATTTATATGTATAACATATATAATTTATTATTATTATTATTAAATACTGAAATTATTTTTAAAACCAGAAGTCAGTTCCAGGGGCCATTTTGAAAATAAATAGCAAAGCTTAGATTGCAGAAGACAGCTGAAGCTATATGTGGTTCAGTGCATAGTGCTTGCTAGATAATCAGAAGAACCTGAACTCTAGACATAAAGCCCATGTTAAATAGCAGGGCACTGAAAAAGCTTCATGTGACAGCACACATTTCTGAGTGTATCCACATGTACTCACCATCCCCTTATGTATAAAAAGCACATGTGTCTGTCTATAAGTTCAAGTTACTCTTCCATGTACAACCACTGCTTAAGGATTCATCATTTCATCTAAATGTCAGGCACTTTACGGCCAGGACAAGAAACTCAAGGTGTTATACCCAGTGGTCTCCTTCAGGAAACTTAAACAATTCAGCTGTCTTCACCTTGGCTAGTATGGAAACTCTTTTCCCACCATTTTACCTTCCCACTGTGAGGAAGCCTTCATTTGATTAGGAATCACCATCCCTTGATTTAATGTAGTCATTACTTGGGACTTGTCACCTTTATGGCCACCTATGTTCCAATGAAGTGCTTTGTCCATGGTTGTATATAAATGCAGTCTAATTGGAACAGGAAGGGACCATCCAAGTACTTAGAAAGTCATTTTATCTACAGCCATGAATTGAGTTTTAATTAAATAATAATTTATTCAATATTTCCTTTAGAGGATCCTGTTGTGATCTGTAATTATACATCTCTTTAAGTGTCTGTACACACTGTGTAAATTCAAGAAATGGTGCTTACAAGCTTCAGGCCTGGGAGGAAAAGAACTATGGTCGTACAAATGTGATGGAAGTAAAGCCAGTAGTGCTCTAGGTAAAACAGAATACCATGAGCATTCTTTGCTTCATATAATAACAGTGGAAGGCACCAGCATCTGATAAAAGGCTGGAGTTGAAGTCACATCATACTGGGAAATTATGCTTGAACCCAGGTGTCCACTCACTCCTTTCAATTCCAATTAGAATAATAAGGGCAGGTTTGACCATCACATATTGGCATTTGATATATAGGCTTTCCTGTTTGCTAGTTGCATAATGGTACTGAGTTTAAGTCATGCCCACTACTCCATGTTAGGGCTCTTTCTAGATACCAACTTCCACTGGAAAATAGAGAGTATATGCTTTTGCTGTTAACAGCAGTACTTTCTTTAAGAGAAAAGAAGAGCTAAGTTCAGCCCCAAAGGAAGGAGCATCTCACATGTTATCTGCTTCCCACAGGTGACATGCTAAACAGCCAATTACAAATAAAATTATAAACAAAACCAATGAATGTATCCAGATCACACATGTAACACACACACAGACACGAAACATTAACCATTATAATTGGGAAGTCTACATTGAAATAGATGTTTAAAAATCAACTTGCTCTATCAGTGGTTAAATAGATTAAGAACTTAGTATTCATAAGGAGAAATTCTTTTAGCTAAACATTGGAATGGACACAAGGCTGTCTTTCATTTGTGGCTCTAGTTTATTTGCTTCTAGAGACCAAGGGATTTTTCTACTCTATTGTTTCTACTCTCAATGATCTTTCTCTTTCCCTCTCTAAGCTAAGACAGTGGTTGTTTTCTTCATGGCCACATATGTCATCTGAATTTCCATTCAGGTGAATTATAAGACTCATTTATTCACAATTTTCTGAGATTGGAAAGAACGATGTTCACTATTTAGATTAAATTGATAGTATCTAGAATCAGTGAGAAGACCTGTCTCTGGCTATACCCTTGATGCATTTTTTTCTAGATTATATTGGGTTATATGAGGAATTAAGTCCCACCTTAACTGTTCATAGCATTACTCCATGGTTTATAGATCTGCACTTTAAAAAAAGGAGAAAGGAAGCTGAACACCAGAATTCATAAAACATATCTCTCTGCTTCCTGGCTGTGGATGCCATGTGATGAGCTGCCTCACTCTTGTAACCATGCTCAACCACCATGATGGTCAATACCCTCAAACTGTGAGCCAAAATATAATATTCCTGCCTTGAGTTATTTTCTGTCTTATTTCATCACAGCAGTAAGAAAAGAAACTCACATGGGATATAAAGAACAACACTGCATTTTGTTATTTTTTTTTCTTTCATGGTTATAGGGATAATTGGGAAATCTAAATCTTGTACTTGTATCATTATGATGCTCTGTGACTCTCCTTGAAAGGATCATCTGCAAAGCTCCATGCCTGCTTCCTATAGGAAAAGCAGACAAAAACAAACAAAACAAAACAACAATAATCACAAGAAAAAAACCCTCATGGAGCCTT
The DNA here is from genome assembly GCA_019843965.1 of Rhynchomys soricoides. Taxonomy (NCBI): domain Eukaryota; kingdom Metazoa; phylum Chordata; class Mammalia; order Rodentia; family Muridae; genus Rhynchomys; species Rhynchomys soricoides. The sequence continues at coordinate 9,952 of JADRCH010007924.1, forward strand.
GACACTTCCCAGGTGTGTTATTATGTCGAGCCTGTACAGTCATGTTCTTACCTTCTAATGACAGATAGGATTTAAACCTCAGGATTAAAGTTGGTGTCCTCTGACACAGAAAACTTAACTGCTTGCTTCTGCTGGCATCCTGCTTTGTCCCTTGTCACTGATTCCAGATAATCTGTTTGTCTTCCTATGTTACCAGAGAATAGATGCCAGCTTATTTAGACAGCTCTTGAAAGGTTAATCTGGATTATTACGTTGTAGAAGTGACTAGTCACTAAAAAGTAACTAAGTAGGAAGTGTAATATATGTCACTTCCTTATCTTATTCCAGCTTTACCCCAGAAGAAGCTGTGGTTAACTCATTTGGATTTTATACATATTAGCGGATAGTACACTTTGGAGGAATCTCTGAAAAATAATCTTTATTAATCCCCCCTGTTTTCTACAATATTTAAGCTGTGTGATCTGAGGGGAATGGAGGGTATCCTTTCTGACTTGCCATCCATCCCTCAAACTCCTTTCTGACTCGCCAACCATCCCTCAAACTATCAGTGAGTCCTGTTGGCTTTGTGCTGGTGATCTGTTCTCTCTGTGCCACAGCTCATTCTCTTCTTGGCTACCATTCTTACTTCAAACTTGTGTTCCCAAGATGTATGCTGGCATTGACATGTCCGCTTGCAATATTGTCCTTTAAATAGTCTGTGCTCAAAATAAATCACACTATTATTTTGAAAAGAGAATTGGCATTAATTATTTAGCTCAAAATCACATATGACTTTCCTTGTTTTCTTTTTGAAATTATAATTTAATTACATTTCTTCCTTCCCCAGCTCCCTCCAAACTCTCCCACACACCCTTTCCAGCTCCTGCACTTTCAACTTGTGCCATTCTTGATTAGAGGAAACACAGAGCCTTGCCTACCTTTTTGTTCCCTCTTCCCAGAACACTCAGTTCCTTGCTTATTTCTGTGTAGTTTGTTCACTTTGGTTACATACTCAAATGTTTGTAGGTGACTCTCTTCTTAGACTACTTTTTTAATGTGATTTTTTCTTTTCATAGTTGAATATGTGTGATACAAGCTCTTCTATTCTGGCCATCCAACCATTTACAATTTTAGAATTGTCAGGTGGTACTAAGAATATCCAACATTTTGTGCACTCTACATTTCTAGAACCTTCCCTCTATCCCTAGCAGAAACTCTTCTATCTAATTGCAGCCTCCAAATCTCTTCTCAGGCTGCCAACCTTTCCTCTCTGATTCTCCCTCACTCTACATCCTTTAGAGACCTCATGCAATGGAACCACACCTCATTTGTGCTTTTGTGTCTGGTGTTTCTTCTAGAGTTTCTTCTTTTTTGTTCTGATGTTTTGTCTCTGAATCAGGGCCTCATTATATATCTGACTGGAGTACTATCTTTGTCTATCTGAGTCAAGGTCTCATTATATAACTGCCCTGATGGTAGCTGTCTAGGCATTTTCTTTTCTAAGTTTGTCCCTGTTGGACAAAGAATTCAACATCTTAGAACATAGAACACCAAGGTCGAAGGAAAATAAAAGTAGCTTCTCTGTTTCTTCTGTGTAGTATAGGCTCTGAGGCTGGGAGTCCACTAAAGGAACTCCAATTTGGGTATTTTATAGGCTCTTCCACGTTCCTTATTAGGTCCTATTTAGATGTGTTCCTCTATGTCTTCCTCATAATTCTCATTGCTTTCTGGGAAAAGAAACTGCCATTTCAATAAGCCCCCCTTTGCTTTTTTTGTTTACCCATGTTCCTCTAACTGTACTTCAATTATGAAGCACAAGCAGGCTATTTTCTCAACCTCTCGTAGTATGTAATATCTCCTATTTTGTTATGCTTTGAGTAAGTTATATCATACCATTGTATTTCAACTCAATTGGTTCTTGAAATTTATATATATTAGAAAATACAGCTTGATTGTCACATTTAAAATCTTTTTGTTGTTTATTTAAATTATGCATATATGTACGTGTGAGTGCAGTTTGTTCAGAGTCCAGAAAAGGGTATTCTATTATCTGGAATTAGAATTGTAGGCTGTCCTGGGCTGTCAACCCAGTGTTGGGCATTGATGTCAGGTGTTCTCTAACAAAAGTACATTCTCTTCACCCCCAAACCTTCTCTCTGGCTCCCATTTTATTGTGCACTCATTAATTTGTTACAGGGATCATGATTTGTGTATATTTCTTACTGATGAAACTCAATTCTGTAATTTTCAATTCCTTTAATACTAAGTGATAATGCTCTACCCTTATATTCTTTTGCTTAAAACTGCGTTTGTTATAGGTGGTACCTACAACATGTAGTCTTTAAATGACTTTAATTGCACTACTGGGCAGCACATCTGCCCTACAGAGTTAGTTCCAGGACAGCTAAGGCTACACAAAGAAATAATGTTTAAAATGGAGTTTTGTAAATATCAGAAAATATCTGCAGCTGAGTGCCTTGTGAATCCCTCTTTGTGTTTTTACATCCCATCAGACACTGATGTAGGCCATCCAGACCTTGTGTGTGAATAAGTGGGGGTATGCATTAATCCGTGGAAGAATTTGAAACTGCATTATGTATTTTATTGCCCAGTTGACCTGTGCTTGTGTATCTATGCTTACTGCCTGAGGTATAGTAATATCATATCCAGCATTAAATTGTGGATATAAAACAACAAAGAAATGATGTTTTCCCTTGATATGTTAAAATTGAAAAGGCATCTTTTGATCCATTTAAAGAACCCGAAAGCACTCTGTTTCTATTAAAGGTGTATATTGTTTTTCCTCCAAGGCACTTACACTGCTTGTGTAAGATTGAGAACCAACAGTGCTCACTGAGTATATAATTGAATTTAAGAGTTTCATTTGTGCCCAGGAATGCCTGAATTGGAAATTCCTGGAAATGAACCTAGACTTTGTAGCTCTTCTTCTCTTCATTCTGCTCATGTAGTTGAAAAAATGTATGTGGTGGTTTAAATATGTTTGGCCCAAGGAGTGGCAATATTAGGAGGTATGGCTTTGTTGGAGTAGGTGTGGCCTTGTTGGGAGAAATGTGTCACTGTAGGGTTGTACTTTGGGATACTACTTCTAGATGACTTTAAATCAAGATTTAGAACTCTTAGTTCTGCCCTTACCATGCTTGCCTGGATACTTCAATGCTTGCATCTTCATGATGATAATAGACTGAACCTCTGAATTTATATGCCAGCCCCAATTAAATGTTATCCTTTGTAAGAGTTGCCATGGTCATTGTGTCTCTTCAAGCAATGAAACCCTAACTAAGAGAAAAGGAAACACAGATTTTACTAACCAAGCAAAATATTTTTCTCATTATATGGTCAGTGGGATGTGAGTGTTGATTCCAAAGATATTAAACTCAAAAGTCTAAAATTCCATTAAACTGGACAATAGGCCTCTTATGGTCTTGTTTTGGCATCTGTTCATGTTCCTCATCATTAGATGGGAGATTAAAAACCAATTACCCTTGAAACCATTGAAAATGCACATTTTCATCCATTGCAAATGAATCTAGACTGTAAACAGTGCCTGTGTGCTGTACAGACTTCCAGCCATGGCTGGGTTTGAGACAGGCTTGTTACAATGAGGACTATCTAGGTCAATGTCCTTTTGGTATGTACATGTGTACATTAAGGTAGGTGGAGGCCAGAAGCCAACCGCTGGTAACTTCCTCAGTCTCTTGTCATTATATTTTGAGACAGGTTCTTTCACTTCTCTTGAACCTTAGAGATTTAGATAGGTGGGTAGGCCAATGTGTTCCAGATAATTCCTTGTGTCTGCCTTCCCAGCACTGGGAATACAGACACACAGTGCAGTGCCAGGTTTTAGATGTGTTCTTGGAAGCAAAAGCAGGTTAATGTAGATTGCTGTCTGTACACAGGTGAGATCAAGTGAAATATAAAGCTAAAGCCTGTGATTGGACAATAGAAAAGGAAGGCGGGGCTAAAAGTTTTAGAAAGAAGGAGACAGGGACAGACAGGGGAGAAGGAGAGGGAAGATGGAGGAAGACAATGAACCTGGTCCACGTGGCTTGAAAGAATCATAGGTAGCTATGGATATCACAGAAGGAAAATAGAGTAATGTAGGGTGCATTTGCCTCATCTAGGAGTGCAGCTTATACTTATATTGAGTTTTGAGTTCTTTGGTGGGCATTTTGGGAGTTGAGAATTTACTGTTATAAATCTGACTGATAAATTAGAAGCCTCTGAAGTTCTAATTATACAGGGCTTGGGGTTTACAGCCAGTCTTGGCAGACTAGCTGCAGGGGACGGGTGACTGGGAAGGTAAGCTATTCGGTTGCAGGCTAACCGAGGGAACCTAGGTAGACCATGGCTTGCAGCTCCTAATGGAGGAGAGCAGACCTCTTTGCTGGCAAGTAGCTGACATTAGCATGGATTGTTTTTGTTAACAATTACACGCAACAGGTTTCCATACTTGGGTACCAAGTACTTTATCACCCAAGCTCTCTGCCTAGCTTGTGTTGAACATTCTTTAAGTCTATATATATATTGTGTTTCCTCTGGGAAGATTAACACTTAACTTTTTTTTTTCTGAAATATTTACATGGATATAGAGGTTAAGCCACTTGTCCAAAGCAAGGGCAAACAGGCCCCCAAAAAACCCTTCTGTTCAGACTTCCCTTAGAATGGGATGGTGTACCATACAGAATCACAAGTGCAGCACCCACTGTTAAACAGAGTAAATGGTTCCATATAAATGAAACTATGATCTGAGAGGATAGGACTGGTGATAGAGAAAGGAGGAAGAACTCATAAAAGACAATTGGTAGAAAGAAAGTGATGATGGGGCTAGAAAGATGACTTGGCCTGAAGAACACTTGCTGCCCCTTCACAGTACCCAAGTTCAGGTCCTTATTATCTTTAAGGGACTCAAAATCATCATATATCTAGCTTCAAGCAATTTAATGGCCTCCAAATGCAACTTCACTCACATGTACATAGACACACATACACATAATTAAAAAAATAAAAATAAAAGGGAGATAAATAACTAGAGGAAAAATACTTGAGATGAAAGTGTGCTGGGGGGAGTCATGTACATGTGGATTTGCATGTGTATAGGTGTGTTTAAGTATGTATGCACCTGAAGAGGGTAGAGGACAATTCTGACTTGCTGAATCTTTTCTACCTCCATTGTGGGAATATTTTCTTTCAACCAAACCCAAAGTTCATTGGTTTGACTAGACTGGCCAGCTAATGGGATGATTTTTCCAATCTATGTTCTATCCCAACAATGGGATACATCAGCATTTTCATCAATGTTGTCAATCAGATCATAGATCGTCATGTTGTACATATTTATTTGTGACCCAGAAATCTTATATGGCTGGTTACCCCAGGCATCTTCAATGTCATTACAGAGAAACAACTACAGCATTTAGTAATGCATTGTGCCAACATTCAGAATCCACAATAAAGACAGAAAGGGATACCAGAACCCAAAAAAAGTTCCTATTTCTGATATATAAATATCTGTGTATGTGTATGCATTTGCATATGTGTGCAAATGTATAAATGTGTGCATGGGTCTATGTGTGTATGTGTCTGCATATGTGTTTATGTATATGTATATATGTATGTATGTGTGTGTGCATTCCATTCACCTGCATCTCTACTCTTTTTCTTTTATTCAGTGCTAGACATAAATCCCAGACTTTTGTGTATGATAGATAAGCAGTATTCTACTGAGCTCTACTCTGAAACATTTCTCTATTCTTATTAATAGGGTGATTCTGTTTCAGCCAATTATACCTATGAACGTAAAATGCAATAGCTCCTTTCTGATTGTCTTCTCTGAAATACTGAAAAAAAAAGTTCAAATCAACAATCAGTTTAAAGATATAGATGAAAATGTAGAAATCACATGAAAGAGTGAGCAGACAAATGGAAGGGAGATTAAATTAGCATTGAAGACTTTTTCACTCTAGGGTTGGCATAGTCAAGTCAACAAAATGTGACAATTATGAAATTATGTCAATATGAAAAGTTTGCAAACTTTTCAATTATGAAAAGTTTGAACAAAAATGTGTAGGAGGTATGGTGGAGGTTATGTGGGGTATCTATATACCCTGTATTATCTAGTATTATGTGTGGGCTTATCTAAGTATGTCTTTGAAAGGAGATAGTACCTGATCTGTGCTTAGAATATAAATATTAGTTTTCAAATACAGAAGAGCTTTGGGGTCTTTAGGCATAAATCATACATACATACATACATACATACAAACATACATACATACATACATACATACATACAAACAAAAAAAGAAAACAGCATTACTACGTTTTATTGTGTGGAAGCCTTTTCAAATCTTAAGAGATTTGTTCATTCCTTCAACAAGTATCCATTGAATTGTTGCCAAGAATTGGCTATCACCCTAAGTTCTAGGTATGTAGGGACAGCAACACAAATCCTCAACATATAAAAAACTGAGTGTGGAATAAATCTTATTATAGTATTCTCCTTTGACAACCAGGACATGCTTTGCAGAGGAAGTAATATTTGAAAAACTTTTGAGCAAAGTGAGAAAGTAAGGGTGGAGGCTGTGGAGGGGAACATCTTAGTGACACTAACATTAGAGCAATTCTGTAGAAGAAGCTATAGAGGATGATGAGCCTCTGGTTACTTTAAGAGACAACCAAAAGCTCAGTTGTGGCTAAGCAATGAGGCACATGAAAGGAAATAGATTCACTGGGGTACAATTACACAGATAAATTTGTACATTCTATGTCCAGTTTGGGCACTATAGGATTGCAGAATGTAGTATAGAGTTGGTGATCCTCAAAGGAGCATGGAGTTGGATTGAATCTTGTGGGAAGATCAGCCTCAGAGAACTTGTTCTGAACCACATAAACCCAATAAGATGCTTTATGCTTAGACATATCCTGTCAGGGTTGGAATATCCTTACTGGGTAAGTTTATGCTTTACTACTCTAGTATTCAGTTTGGTGCAAACTGAGTTTTAATACCTAACATATCAAAAGAGAATCCATTTCAAAAAAAAATGATATGGATGTTGTGAATCTACAATCTCAGGGTCCTGTGGTATACTGGAAAGTGAAAACAAGAGAAGTCTCAGAGGCTTGTGGGCCAGCTAGCCTTGATTACACAATGACAATAGCAAGAGAACTTGCCTCAAACAAGGTACAAGGTGAGGACCTACACATGACCTTGGCCTCTGACGTTGACATGTGTGATTGTTACAACACATAACTGCTTGTACTCACACATAAACATATATACATCAAACATTCTCATTTTACATACAGGTATAAACGACAACATTTTAAAATCATGTACAACAAGGACATTTAAAAGCATTATATCAGCTGCTACATAGTTATGTGTTAGATATACATAGGCATATACATATATATGTGCTATATGTATACATATGCATATACCTATATACATATAGGTATGCTGTGTGTGTGTGTGTGTGTCTGTGTGTATAATGCAAAATTTCTGCCAGGCATTAGTAAATACATCATTTTTTTGCATGTGTATACACAGGTCTATCTGACACATATATAAATACACATATAATAAGAAGTGTATGTTTATAAATGTTTACATATGTACATTATTTATATACAGAGTAGAAACAGTAAGAATGATTTGAGAGGAGAGATTTTACTTCTCTAAATCCCCAAGAACACTCTAGAGCTTTATGCTATTGAAACTTATTTATTAACTGTGCAGTTGATGCACAAACTTGGTAACAATGAAAGGTTCTTACTGCAGCATTTTGTTGGGCTGTAGCTCACTGAATAGTTGGCTGGAACTCCCTTGCATGGTTCTGGCCTGACTTTGAACCTGGGTGGGAAATGCACAAGACTTGAGAAAGTAATCTATGTAAGTGGTTAATTAGCAGGCCAAGAATATGCCTGGGATATTTGTCAAAGAAGAGTATGGAAAATTAAACCTGTTATGAAGAGTGTTCTTAAGTTTGAATGTCTTGTTTCTATCCTTTCAATGCATTTGGAATTACACATAATTGCCATTTTAGTGGTGATGCATTCTCATGAAGTTGAATTGATCCCACTAGACAAATCATAATATGACAACACACTTGAGTAACAAATTGAATATAGGAAGGGTGTGGTGGGGACATGATTTAACGGCTTCCAAAATTACATGGGAATTCCCACATTTGCTTGTAAGACAATTGGGGTCCCTGACTCCAACTGGTTTTGGTTGAGAAATAAAGATGCCAACAGCTAATGTCTGGGTATATAGACTGAGGCATGTGCTTTACATCTGTGAAGCACACAATGGGAAGGAGAAATACCAGGCCTAAAGACCCACCAACTGACATGTGAGAGTAGGGTAAATGGCCACATAGGCTAACTCCCCAATTGTGTTCAGACTAGCAGAGATAAAACATAGATTTTAAAAGATGGTAACTCAGGAGTACCAGAAGGGAGTGATTGCAAGCAGCAGAGAATTAGAACTGCCCAGCCTTTGAATTAGTCAAGACATTCCAAAATTAAGTGTGTGTGTGTGTGTTTCTTTCTTTTATGAATCAAGAGAGCTCTTAGGATAGTGAATGCACGTGACCCGTCAGGAGCACAGAGAAGTTTAACTAACAACCACTACAAAGATGAGACCTGTGTCTGAAAAGGAATGGTTTTTTAGTAACAAAACAAGAACACGAGACATTCCTGAGATTATCAATTTGAAGGAAATGGGTATTCCTTCTGCAGACTAAATATTCTACCATGTAAAATGATTGAGCCAAGCAGTTGAAACAAGTGATACAATTCAAGAATGTCATTGAGGAATAGTGAGAAGGAACAATAAGTAAAGTGCTGGTCTTGTGAACCTAAGGACCTCAGTTTGGATCTGCAATATTCATATCAAATACCAATGTATGGCAAACATCTGTAAAGCCAGTCCTCAGAAGGCAGATGAAAGAGAGTTACTCAGGATACCTAGACAGACAGTTGGTTTTCTGAACTTCAAGTTCACCTAAAGGTGCTGTTTCAAAATTCCAGGTAGCAAATGAATAAGGAAGACAAAGAACAGAGATCCTCAACCTCAGGCTTCACAACATGAGCAAAGATGGGCACCTGCACACATATATATACATACATATACATGTATATGTATGTCTGTGTGTGTGTCTGTATGTATTCATGTGCAATTTTAAAAAATAAAACAAAATTAAAATAATAAATAATATATTTAAGTGAATTATTAAAATACAGTATATTCTTTGTAAAAAAATCTGCCAGAAAGTAAAATGTTTCCTCCAGTACTAAGAAAGTTACTTTGCCTAGTCTACATTTTCAGAGAGCAACCAGTTCTGTTAGTCTATTTGTCTATCTACTAGCACCTACTGTGTTTGTCTGCAGGACTCAGAAAAAGCCACATTTGCTGTTTCAACACAGCTATAGTAAACTGGGTTGCAGAATAATAGATAAATGTTCTTAATACAAGGTCAGCTACACAGTGAAATTGAAGAGACACCAAGAAGAAACTTACATCAGACATGGAAAATTCAAATGTGTTTCTAAAGTAAATAAGAATTTAAAGAGACTTAGACAATTCAGTGATATTGTTCACCCTGTAATTTCTGACATACTTCCCACCTAAGCTAATGTGACATGCTGCAAACACAGGCTGTGTAGACATCAGGAGACTCTTTTAGAGCTTCAAATAATTTTGTAGTCCAGTCCCCAGAGCTGGGTTGGAAAAGGTCTTTTAGAGATGATTTGCTGAAGGTCAGAGAGGTCAAGAGACTTTCTAGGGGCCAAAAATATAATTAGTTCCTTCTTAGATCGAGGCTTTTGCCTGCTAATACCACAGAACAAGTCAGGATCTGAAGCCCACTGCAAATGTGAAAGGGCTGTAGCATAACAGCATTTACTTTAGGGACACATTCTTGTCTCAGAATCTTTTTCAAATCTTAGTGTTGCCAAATGTGCTTGAGAGTAGATTTCCTTCTGTTTCCCGGTGTCTTTTCCAAAGGTTGGACTGCAATTGACCCCTCAAGGCTAGCTCCAATGGGACAGGAAGACATCAGTGCCAAAAATCCAGCTCAACTGTGGGGTTATTCAATAGAGAACTCAGAGACTGAAATCAAGGTTGGAAGAAATTTCAAAAAGGCAAGAAATTTAGACAACCTGTAGTATAGTGTGTCTTGCCTGCTAGATTCTTCTTCCATTCTTCCCTTATCACCCATTAGCACCACGTTGTTGATTTTTCTTCATCCACTCACAAAGAAGCTGAAATTACAATATTAGTTTTGCTAGCTTTGCCTATAAGTAGGCTAAGAAAATATTATGCATGGTGTATAATTGTTTCTATGTGGATGTATGTTTCTTAGTGTGTCTCTGTGTGTGTATATATGTTCAGATGCACCAGGGTAAGCATGGCTGCATATGTGTGTAAACATGTGTGGATGTCAGACATGAATTCAAGTCTTGTTCCTCAAAAGTTAGCTCTTATTTCTGAGACAAGATCTCTCTCTAGCTCCTGGATCTCACCAATTCAGCTTTGCTAGCTGGACAGTGAGACAAAGGTTTTCCTCTATCCATTTCCCCAGCACTGTTTAAAAACTTGCCATATCTGGCGTTTTCACATGAGTTCTAAGGGAGGGAATCCAGGTTCAGACACTTTTTAGGCTGATTCAGTCACATAGCCCCCGTTGTACCATTTTAGGTAACACTTCTATTGAATTGGCATTTAGGATACAATAGTGAATACTCACCAAAGTTCCATGTCACACAATCCTTTGATTACTGTTATTAATGTTTCACAAGTAATATCTCTTATGATTGGTAAGAAGACAAATAAAACAAAGCTTTACCAGACTGTAAAGGGTGAGCAGCCTTGACAATCCTGGCTAAAGTTACTGTCATGGTTTTTGAAGGTTGACTTGGTTTGCTGTTCTCTAGCAGGCTACATGTTCTCTCTCCTCTTTTTGGCAATACTCTGCATTTATTTCAGTTACAACTCTGACCATATGTAACGGTCTTGGGCTCTTCAAGCTTCTGTACTCTTCCCACATGTCAGAGTGCAAACATCTGCAAACTGATAACTATAGTTTATCTTTGCATTAGGAGTACAAGAATATAGACTATGGCAGTTATCTAAATAGCTCTGAAGTATGAGAAATGTAATAGATACAAAGTTGCTGTCTACTTCTTTGGTTTGGGGATTATTCTATCTGCCTATTTGCAGGCAAGCAGTCCTAAACACAAAAGAGATTAGAAACCCAGGAAGTAGAATGGAAAAATGTAAACTAGAAAGTAAAAGTGGATGGTAGGTGTTATGTGTATTTAATAATAAAGAAGCCTGGTGTCCATATTTTCTAACAATAGAGAGAGTTTTAAATGAAAGTGTTTTTGATGGGCATCAGACACTTCTGGAGTTTGGGTAGGGGTAGAACACCTGGACATGTGCCTAAAATGGGAGTCGGCTCATATGAATGGAGATTATGGGTTTGAGAAATAATCCAAGTAGTAAAGTGCCTGCTGTGAAAGCGTGAGGTCTTCAGAATTAACAGAAAGCCTATCTTACAAATCTGGTGTGATGTGGAATTATAATCCCAGCTCTGAAAACGTAGGAAGAGGTGGACCCATGGAGCATATTAGCCACCCAACTTACCGTACTTCATAAGGTCCAGCCCTCACAAGGTCTCAATCGTGAAAATATGATGGATGATGTCTGAGTTATGATACCTGAAGCTGAATTGTGGATTCTACACACACTTGCACATATTTGCACTAATGTGCACATGCATACACACACACACACACACACACACATTAACACAGCAATTAGTGAGAATGAAACTACATGTAAGATGACAGTAGGTAGGTGGGTGGGTGGGGGAATACCCCCATAGAGGCAAGGGAAGGGGGAAGGGAATAGGGAAGTTCCAAAGGAGCGATCTGGAAAGGGGAAACATTTGAAATGTAAATAAAGTATCAAAAAAAGTTTCAAAGAGTTAAAACAAACAAACAAACAAATAAAGGGCTATTCGTTAGCCCTATTTCCATGCAGCTGTACAAGTCTCATGACTTGTATTCTGAACAGATCTACAAGTTTTGTAGGTCCCTGGAAAGACACAACAGTTAAACACAGTGAAATACTAATTTCAGCATTCAATGTGGCTACTGATTTTAAGAAGCCATGCAAGATACCTCTAAGAATCTTCAGAGGACAAGAATGTTTACCTTCTGTGTCTGTGTCTCTGAATATGTGTATATATGCTCTATATGTCTAGAAAGAGTTACATATGTGTTCAAGGACATATGAAGGCCAGAGAATAAGCACATATGTGTCTCACCCACTGTCCATCTTAGTTCTGAGAAAGTTTCTGACTGACTTGGAGCTCATCAAGTAAACTAGGGAGAAACGAATGAACTTCAGGGGTTCAACTTTCTCTGCCTCTGCAGCTCTGAAATTACAAGTGTATGCCACTGCCTGGCTGTGTGTGTGTATGTGTGTGTGTGTGTGTGTGTGTGCGTGTGTTGGTGTTGTGTGTGTATTGGAGGAATCAAACTCATGTTACTTTATTGGCAGTGACAGAATGTTACTGAGAGAACTGTTTCTTAATTACTGTTAAGTAGAAACACAGATATGTTAATAGCAGAACTTTAAAACTCAACAAGATTTTTGCAATCCATAGAAATAGTAGTAAACCCCCCTTAGGCATTGCTACAAACCCAGTAGGTCTGTAAGTGTGAGTTCAGTTACACCAACATACATTGCAAACATGTATCACCTTCTTAAAATCAATTAATGAAATGCATCAAATTAAAATATTTATATGTTTGCTAGCCACTACCTTAGACTCTGAGTTATACTTTTCTAGGTTATGAGAGACACCTTCCTCTGGAAAGGCTAGTACCTGCTTTGAAAGCTGACAAGTATCACTTTACATGACCACTACCACAGAAGTCACTCACTCATTTTATGGTAGATGGATATCTGTGAATACCAACCTTGTGAGAGCTAACCTAAAGGATTGCTGTAAAGACAGAAATCACTCAGTGTTGTATTTTAACATACTGAAAACTATAAATGATAGCATAACTGATCCATGCATTGTTTGAGCATTGATTTATTCATTTGAATAATTACTTTTGTGATAAGTGTGTGTGTGTGTGTTTATCTATTATATATGCTAGTGATATATTAGTTCATTTAAAAAAATACCTAATTCTCACTCCTAGGAAAAAAATAAAAATATTATGTTAAAAGTTATAAAATGGATAGGGGTGATACATGCCTTTAATCCCAGAAATTAGCAAGAAGAGGTACACAGACTTCTGCAAGTCTTATGCCAGCTTATGTTCTAGAGATAGTGCCAGAACAGGCAGGGCTACACAAAGAAACCCACTCTTTTGGGGGGAAAAAACCATAAAATTGGTCTGGGTTTTAACTTAGTCAGTAAAGTGACTGCATTACAAACATTAAAAAAAAAAAATGAGTTCAGTCTCCAAGGTCCATGTAGAAAAAAATAAGAAAAAGAAAAAAAGAAAGGAAGGAGGGAAGGAAGGAAAGAAGGCAGGAAGGAAGGAAAAAAATTAATGTAGTGGTTTATGTTTATAATTCCAGTGCTGGGGAAGCAGAGGCAGAAAGATCCCTGGGTTCATTGCCCAACTTGCCTGTACTTTTTGTGTCCCAGGCCTGTGAGAGATCCTGTTTCAGAAAACAATATGGACTGCATCTGAAAAATGAGAGACAAGGTTGTCTTCTGGACTCTACATGCATGTACACAGGTGTATATGTACAAGTGAACATATACATGGGAACCTTGCACACATCAAATTATAGATAGCACACACACAAATAGGTTGAGTAATATAAGCCAGAATTCTAGAGCACTGTGTTAGAAAAGGAAGAGTGATGGTTTGCATTAAGCAGGTAGAAATTTAAATAAGGTAGTCACTGAGTGACATGCCAAAATCAGCTATGACCTGAAATATTTTAGGGGCAGAAAATATAACTGAGGCATCTAAGCACTAACACTGTACTTTTAAGACAGAGCCCCTGGGTGGAGTTGACTAGGCACTGTGAAAAATCAGTCAAGGAACTATCATAGCAGGCATAGAGTAGTCTAGAGAGAGGAATGAGCAGGGACAGCCCCTAAGAAATACAGGGAGTGTCGAGGAAGAATGAGCAGAACTGAGCGCAAAAATGGCACATCTTGACTGCTGACATCATTCAAATATTGCAGTGCAAGCAGCTCTCTGAAAGCAATCTTCTTAAGAGCAAAACTCCTAATGATGAAGGCAGGCCTGTGGAGGGGTGAGCAATTCAGATGCTGTCAACATCACAGACACATTAAAACTAAGATGTAAAAGAATGAGCAGCAGTATCCAGAAGACTGAAATAAAGTTACCTGCTAGTGTCTGTAGACAACTATGGTCCGAAGCTCCATGCCCTTCCATAGCATATGGTTTCCCAGGAACATTTTCGATTCTACATAACTACATGTTTCTTGTTCTCTGTAATATATTCAAATTGCTAGCTCATTCCAAAACAACCAATGGGTTTGTGTAGACAATGGTTCATAAATATTAAAATAGGAAAGATTATCATTGGCACCACACAGACACCAACAGTCTTTACTGTGTTTAAGGTTTAAAGCCTTTTATTCTTAAGAACTCAATACTCAGATGTTTCTACATACTGTAAAATTGCATGTGTCCTCTAGCATCCAATGCATGGGAAGTTATTATTAAAATGCACTCCAGTTCTATAGTATTATAATTTCTAATGTGGTACCTTACAAATCTGTGAGTTTAATGCATATCAAAATTTTAGGACTATTCCAGAGCAAAAGTGTAATGACAAATGACTTAGAAAAGGTCGCCATTGATTCCTCAAGAGTTACTATAAATGTCCTCTATTATTGCTAACGTTTTAGTCCTAATTACTTAAGTATGTTAATTAATAGAATAAATCTCTATAAAATTAATTGTTTCACTACTAGAAAATGGTGCCTATTTAGAGAATTTAACTTATTTAGAAATTTTCTTTGAACTGAATCATTGCCTTCTGGGAGGAATAGGAGATGCTACTGGAGACACAAGCAATAAACTACTCACAGTCTCAGGATGTTCCTACATCTTATAACGCTCACAAGGATCCCTTCTCAAGGTCATTATATAAGCAATAAAGAGCAGATACCTCTGACATGTTGAACTGTTTGTACTTTATTCAGGAATCTTTAGGAATGCATATTCTGTGAGTTTCCTCTATACTGGGGTAAACTTCTCAGTGGGACAGCTACAACCCATTCTCCTATGAATAATCTCTCAGAAAAGCTTCTGTAAGCAACCCTAATAAACTCACTGGCTCACCAAACTAGACTTGAGTGGAATCTCTCATTTGGTCAGACCTCAGTGTCCTATCTGTAGTCAACTGCTATTTGTTTACATCTCCCCAAGAAAAGTCACAGTGTTCTATTTTATCTGCTAATAAAGAAGGATAATATATATGACACCATATGAGAACATTATACACATCAATTCCCCAGAAGAAGGAACATAAAGTAAAATATACAAAGAAGACTTATGGCTAGCAACCATCAACACTTATGGAGGCCCAAACACTTCTGTCTCTATTCCAAGAATGGGAACTTATGCCAAACTGTCTGTTCCACATGGCCATGAAGAAATCTGCACATACTCTTTATTTTAAAAATATCAGAACTAAGGATTAACTTTTATGAAGAGAAAATTCTTCATATAAATAACATAAAGTAATAATTTTTTTTTTCGAGATAGGGTTTCTCTGTATAGCCCTGGCTGTCCTGAAACTCACTCTGTATAGACCAGCAGGCTGGCCTTGAACTTAGAAATCCGCCTGCCTCTGCCTTCCGAGTGCTTGGATTAAAGGCGTGTGCCACCACTGTCCAGCAGTAATTATTACTTAAAAAAAAAGAAAAGAGAGAGTGACTATGTCTATTTCTGTTACTCAGACCATCTTGTTAATTCCATTCTGCCTCTCACCATATGTACACACACTTTAAATTAAGTTTTCATAATGTTCTTAGCATAATAAAGATCATTCTATTAATCTCATGTATAGTAGTCTGAGTACAATGTGCCCTTTTCTATTGCAGCTCTATCAAACAATAAAAAGTTAACTATTCTCCTGTGTGCTTAATGGGCTAGACCTCCAGTATTCACTGAGGAATAGTTTTGCAATTTGTTTTGTAAGTTACACTACTTACAACTGAAGTTCTGATATCAATTACAACAAACATGTTTTCTCTTATAGGACACATTACATTTATGCCATAATACATTTTAACAAAATGAGGTATGCAATAGTAGATAACTATGTTTGACTTTCTTTGGCATGTTGTTGCTAACTGTATTGAGTGACTGAGGCAACTGACATTGCTGTGAATCTAGCTCTCATAGTATACATCAGTGAAGCATACTTGTTCTCCGTTTAATTTATACATAATTCTCACCATAGTTTTCATATTATTTTATGTATATACCATGGCCAACTCCTTTCCTATTCCTACAGGCTTGTGAAATATTAAAATATTCAATTCTATTCTCAGCAATCTTATTATATCACAACCAAAGTGATAGAGGCTAAGAATGTCATGTGAAATATAATTCTTGACATTATACACCCATGAAAGGGTAAAAACAGTTACCAACTGTAATCATGTTGTTTTTTGATTCATTAATTAAGCAGGAGAGCAAACTTCAGTGTGTCAGGCTGGCATATACTTCATGGGTGCTTCAACACCGTTCTGTTCACCTTGGTAGAAAGTACACATAAGGCGTCAGTGTACAGCTGAGAGAGAGTCTTGGTGAAGGCTTCCCACCTTCTCCAATATCTACCGATAAGAAGTGCATTCAGCCAAGGGAGTGGTGGCACACGCCTTTAATCCCAGCACTTGGGAGGCAGAGGCAGGTGGATTTCTGAGTTGGAGGCCAACTTCATCTACAGAGTGAGTTCCAAGATAGCAAGGGCTACACAGAAAACACCTGTCTTAAAAAAACAAAAACAACAACAACAACATCAACAAAAAAAGAAGTGCATTCAGAAGAACCTGATCTAGAGATGGACCTTAGAAGTCATGTACACACAGTTACTGATTTCAGAATCATGGTTTGCTCTCCAACATTACCTGATGAGAATAGCACCAGATAGTGCATTCCACACTCCTGCTCTTTGGATTCATAATTCACCCACACTGCTCTACACATTAAAGGTTTGATATACTGATTGGTGTTGATGGTCTATGAGATCTATTAGGAGCTCTTGAGGTTATCTATCATGTATCTAGGTCAAACTATAATAGTGTCCTTTTATTTTTTTATTTCTCTTTCCTCTTTAATAATGTGTTAAGATACTTACCTTGCTAAACACTCCTTGGCATGATGTGGGATCTTAGCTTAGCTTAAAGAACAAGTCTGAAAGTTCTCAGACTGGAAAATCCAGAGTGAAGTAAACTTCCCCAATTTAATTTACACAAGCCCCTGGTAAGTTGTATAATGACAGACTAACGTCCTCAGTCTTCATCCTCAGTTACTAAAAAGGGAGATCTATAATCAAAAATATGACTACGAGAAACAGAAAGAACAGTTCTAGGAGAAATCATCACTCATGGGGCTAAGAATTAGGAAAGGCGATCCATTCATATTACAGGTAAAGTAGATCAGTCTGTGACCGTCATGAGCTTCCATGATGGGAGACCCAAGCCAATCACTGGCCAATTCCTAAAACACAACCATCCAGAGATGAATCAGTCAGTTCTATGTCTTGGACAGGACTCTTGAGTAAGTGATGAATTTTTACTAAGCCACTTGCTGGTATGGGTTTACTAAACATACCAAGTGATCACATCAGAAATTGTATTGCTTAATTGTCTCCTTTTTATTAAAGATATCTAATTAAAAATGACCTTTAAAATAAGGACTTGGGCTGAAGAGATGACTTCATGGTTAAGAGCACTTACCAAGCTTACAAAGGACCACTGTTAGCATTCTGTCCAAACTCCACCCCACAGTTACCTGGCAACAGCCATGTAGGCCTGACCCACTATAAAAAGGGGCTGCTTGCCCACTCATCTCCCTTTCACCTCTTGCTTCTCTCTTGTCCTCTTGGGCTCTTCTCTTTCCCTCTCCCTTCTTATTCCTTTCCCGCTCTCTTCATATGTTCATGGCCAGCCTTGACCTCTACTTCTCTACTCTCTGCCTCTTTCTGCCTTCCTCTGCCTATACTGCCCTCTTAACTCCCCTCCCCATGCCTTGAATAAACTCTATTCTATACTATACCATCCTGTAGCTGGTCCCTCAGGGGGAAGGGATGCTTCTGCATGGGCCTGCTGAGACATCCCCTTCTCCCATGCCTCATCACACCCCCATAGAACATGTCTCTCTTCTCTTTATCTGTTTATAAACTCATCCACCACAGTTCAGTTCTTTAAATCTGTATCAGGTAACTAACAACCATTAATAACTTCAGCTCCAGGACATTAAATACTATCTCTAACTTGATGGGCACATACATACACATAGTAACACACACACACACACACACACACACACACGTGCACTAAAAATAATTTTAGTATACCACAAAATTGGAAACTATAATATACAAGCCCAAAACTAATAAGACCAAAAATAATGCCCACTAAAGGCAATATGAAGTAAAACATCTACAAAAGTAATATTAAATTTGTTTTGTGTTGACCCTCTACTACTGGACATGCAACCCTGGAGTGTAGCTAATATACTCAGTGGGACACAATTTGAGAAAGTAATTTTCTTTTGCAAGTGCTGTAGCTCAGCCATTATCAGAGAAGCTTCCTTTTACAATAAATGAGAATTAACACAGAAAGCCACAATTGCACAATGTGGAGTCAAAGCTTTGTGAGCACTCAGTACAAATGGGATATTTCTCTATCAAAGCCTTCCCTCCTGAATCTGTGAAGATGAGGAAGCAGAAAAACTTTAAGAGCTAAAAGGGTTAAGGAAATAGTCTTTCAGGCAGCATGTCATTGATATACATTTGAATGCCCAAAGACTTCTACAACCTGCACAGGGCCTGCAAAAGATCAAGTCACAAGAGGCCCCTTACTGAGAAGGAGAAGGGGAAGCAGACACAGATTGTTACCTCTCACTAGGAAAATTAATCTCTCTTTAAAGGATGTTTTGGGCTCACATTTTGTGAGCTTAGTTTATAATGGCAGATTACCTAATCAGTCAGGAAAGAGAGAAAGCTCACTCCCATTTTTATTCAATCTAGAACCCCTACTGAGAATGGCTCTGCCAGTATTCAGAGAGGCATCAACAATAAGAGCCTGACAATTCAGCCAACTAGGAGACTAGGATTCTGGTGGTTCTCCCCTGTCCAGTCTATGGGAATTCACTAATGGAAACACCTGTGGAATTCTCTTCAATGGTTTGGTTTTGGGCTAGTTTTGCTTTGTTGTTATTGTTTGCTGTTGTTTGGTTGTTTTTGTTGTTGTTTCTTTCATCAAAGCAAATGACCAAACGGATCTTCCCATGCCATGCCACCTTTACTCTTGTTTTCATGGAATTTTTATATATCAATACATAATGGCCATTGAAGAATTCTCTTAGGCTGACAAATCAAAATGAATTGAAATGGAGATCTTTTTATTGTCCTAATCATCAATGAAAATATCCTTGGCCCAGGACAGAATAGGAAAAGGGCTATCTAATTTACCCTTACCTTCCTAAAAATATACTACTTTTGTGGAAGAGAGTCTAGAGTGCAAAAAAGCAACATCAAGATTAACAGGTGAAAGAATCCATGTGGGCAAAGATACAACAGAAACACTGCCCACCAGGGTTTACTATCACCAAAACATCTAGGTCCAGGAAAACATGGTATGTGGATTGAGGCTATGTAATTGTCCCAATCAGAATTCTGAGTCTCCACCTGGAACTTTTAAATGCAGGCTTTTCTGTTAGCTCACTACCCCTATTCTCTGGAGAGCTTTCCTTTTCCTTGTCTAAGGACACACAATTTAGGTATTTCTACAGATGCCCTGAGAGCCTTGGCAGGGGCTTTGGGAAAAGAACCACGCCTATAAGATCTCATTGTCAACTCAGACATTCTAATTTCACTGATGTTCAAAGGGTTTTGTTTGTTTGGTTGGTTGGTTCATATGTTTTCCTCTTTCCACTGCTACAGACACTGATTTCTGGGCAAGTAAATTGTAAGGGAATGCAAATGTTTGAACTAGCTCCCTCTAAGGTGTGTGTCACTCATAACTCATTTCATGCACCAGTGGAGCTGCATGCTAATGTAAAGCTGTTTCTAATGGTACTGGAGGGAAACATTTTGTCTGGCAAGATGAAAGGTTCTATGTGCCAGACTGGGTTACCTGTAAGAAACATTAAGCATGAATCCAAATACTATAAAACTATGTTTATGGCAAGAAATTCATGTCTGTTTTCTCTCCTTCCTTATAAGATTGTTATACAGATGTTTTAAGTCCCCTTCCCCAAACCCAGTAAGATAGTGGGAACACAAAAGCCCTGCTATATTCTCATTCTCCGATTAAAGTGCCTGAGCCCTGCTTCCCTTCATTTCTGGTGTACTAATTCTTTGAAGACTACCCAATCAAACATCAGACCCCAAACAAAGAAAAAAGAAATATGTCACCACTTTGTTTAGAATAAAAATCAAGTGTGCTTCTGTATCCCTAGGTTATCTCTTCAAATACCTGACCAAAAGTAAAGTTTTGTCTTGTCTAGATACTTCACGGGGAGAGATGGACACTTTCTTTGTGACCTTGAATCTATTTTAACACAACACCAAGATGTATGTGTTTGGGAGAGGGGTGTGTACAAATGACATGTGCTCTTTTGTGTGTGATACTTATACCTCTGGGAGCACATGCCGAGGCCAGGGCTATTGTTATCTTCCTCTATTACTGTCCTCCTTGTGGACTGAGACACAGCA
>JADRCH010007929.1:0-39648 GCA_019843965.1 Rhynchomys soricoides
ACTTCCTGGATAATTGGCTTTACACATGGTATGAGTCACTTGGTAGTGGTTATGCAGCTACCTTTTTGTGGTCCCAACAAAGTAGACAGTTTCTTTTGTGACATGCCACTGGTAATCAAGCTATCCTGCGTGGATTCCCATGATTTAAATATTTTAATGAATGCTGAATGTGGTGTTGTGGCTGTAACCTGCTTTATACTGTTGCTTATTTCCTACACATATATCCTTATCACTGTTCGCCAGAGCTCTAAAGCTGGAGCTTCTAAGGCTCTGTCCACGTGTACTGCACACATCACTGTGGTAATGATCTTCTTTTTGCCCTGCATCTTCATCTATGTGTGGCCCTCAGTATCACCTGGTTAGACAAATTTTTTGCTGTGTTTTATTCTGTTTTGACACCTCTCCTAAACCCAACCATTTATACACTGAAAAATAAAGAGATGAAAAATACTATGAAAAAGTTCATGGGCAAATATCTGGGTCTCAAAGTAAATTCCTAATATACAGAAATGTAAACTAATTTCTTCACATAATAAAACTTGTATTCAAAATTTTTAAAATTGGAAAATATTGTTTTTATTTCAAATTTATCAAGCTCTCAATAGAGATATAATTTAATATTTAAAGAGAACATGACTTTACTTATCAACCATTGTGAATTCTTCACCTTAAAATATAAACATGAATGAATTTCCTCACAAGAATGCCATCAAACTATTCTTCACTGTTTTCAGTAAAGTTGTACTTAACATTTTTTGACCAAGCTCTTACGTTTAAACTTACAAATAAAATATTAATAAATTTTACCTGAGAATAATTCTATAGTCTCCATATATACCCCAAATTGTTAACTTCTTTGCCAAATGACCAAAATTATCATTTTGTCTTATTTCAGCTCTCAACCAAATTGGTATTGGTGTGGGTCAAAAAAATTTTAAGAAGACCAAACAAAGAAATAAACTTTACAAGGGCTAGCAGTGAAGTTTACTTTGTGTTTTCAAAAATTATTTCATTTATTTACATTTCAGTTTATGTCCTCCTATCCAGTCTCAATCCTCATGCCTAATCCTCTTCATCTCTAAGAGGGTGATATCTCTACCTACCCACCTACTCCCACTTCACCAATCTTGCATCCCCTTTCTCTGGGGTCATCAAGCTACCACAGGTCCAAATGCATCCCCTCCCACTGTGGTCAGAGAATGCAGTCCTCTGCTACATACAAAGCAGTGTCCATAAACCAGCCCATGTATGCTCTTTGTTTGGGGGCTTAGTCTCTGCATGCTCTGGAGGGACCAGTTAGTTGATTCTGCTGTTCTGCCTTTGGGGTTGCAAATCCTCTCACTCTTCCATAGGGCTTCCAGACCTCAGTCCAATACTTGGCTGTAATTATCTGCATCTGTCTCAATCAGGTGCTGGTAGCCTTTCTGAGGACAACCAAGCCATGCTCCTGTCTGCAAGTATAACATGCATGAGAAATAGTGTTGGGGTTTGGGACCTGCACACAAGATGGATCCCAAGTTGAGATAGTCTCTAGATGGCCTTTCCTTCAATCTCTGCTCAATCTTTTCCCTGCATTTCCTTTAGACCGGAATGTGAGATGGGTGGGTGGCCCATCCTTCAACTGTAGGACATGTCTGTCTATAGGAGGTGGTCTCTTCATGTTCCATTTCCCTACTGTTGGGCATTTTGGCTAAGGCCATCCCCATTAGGTCCTGGGAAACTCTCACATTCTTGGTGTCTGGGACTTTCTATACATTCTCCCAACTCCCACCCCACACTATTGCATATTTCTTTTCATTCTCCTGGCCCTTTGGGCTTCTCTTCTGTTACCCTCCATAGCTGATTCTGACCGATTATGTTGTTCCACTTCTAAGTGGGATAGAAGTATCCACACTGGGGCTTCCTTCTTGTAAAGCTTCATACGGTCTGCGAATTGTATTATGGGTATTCTGAACTTTTTGGCTAATATGCATTTATCAGTTGAGTACTTACTATATATGTCCTTTTGGGTTAGGGTTACCTCACTAAGGATGATATTTTCCAGTTTCATCCATTTGCCTGCAAAATTCGTGATGTCCTTGGTTTTAATAGCTGAATAGTATTCCATTGTGTAAATGAATCACATTTTCTGTATCTCTTCTTTGATTGAGGGATATCTGGGTTATTTCCAGCTTCTGCCTATTACAAAGAAGGCTGCTACAAACATAGTGGAACATCTTTGGGTATATGCTCAAGAGTAGTATAGCTGGGTCTTCAGGTAAAACTATTTCCAATTTTCTGAGGAACAGCAAGATTGGATCCCAGAGTGATTGTACCAGTTTGCAACCCCACCAGAAATGGAGGAGTGTTCCTCTTTCCTCCGTATCCTTACTAGCAATTTAGGTTGCCTGAGTTTTCTTATCTCAGCCCTTCTAACTGAGGTGAGGTGGAATCTCAGGGTTGTTTTGATTTTCATTTCCCTGATGACTAAGGAGGTGGACATTTATTTCTTTAGGTGCTTTTCGGCCATTCGAGATTCCTCTGTTGTGAATTCTCTGTTTAGCTCTATACCTCACTTTTCATTGGGTTATTGATTATTAGTAGTCTAACTTCTAGAGGGTTTTTTTTTTTTTTTTGTCTATTTTGGATATTAGCCCTCTATCAGTTGTAGGGTTAGTGAAGATCTTTTCCAAATATGTAAGTTGCTGTTTTTTCTTATTGACACTGTCCTTTGACTTACAGAATCTTTTGGGTTTCATGAAGTCCCCTTTGTCAATTGTTGGCCTTGGAGCCTGAGCCATTGGTGATTTGTTCAGGAAATTTCCCCCCTGTGCCAATGAATTTTAGATTATTTCTCATTCTCTCTTTTATTAGATTCAGTGCTTCTGGTTTTCTGTGGAGGATCTTAATCCACTTGGACTTGAGCTTTGCACAAGGTGATAAATATGTATCAATTTGCATTCTTCTACATGCAGACCACTGAGTTAGCCCAGCACCATTTATTGAAGATGCTTTCTTTTTTCCACTGTATGCATTTGGCTTCTTTGTCAAAAATGAAGTTTCTTATGTGAGTGGTTTATTTTTGAGTCTTTGATTTTATTCCATTGATTGACCTGTTTGTCTTTGTACCAATACTGTGAGGTTTTTATCACTATTGTTCTGTAATATATCTTGAGGTCAGAGATGTTGATTTCCTCAGAAGTTCTTTTAATATTGAGAATTGTTTTCACTACTCTGGGATTTTTGTTTCTCCATATGAAGATGAAAACTGCTTTTATTTCTGTGAAGAATTAAGTTGGAATTTTTATGGAGATTGCATTGAATCTGTAGATTGCTATCGGTAAGATGGCCAATTTTACTATGTTAATCCTACTGATCCATGAGCATCAGAGATCTTTCCATTGTCTAAGGTCTTCTTTGATATCCTTCTTCAGGGACTTTAAGTTCTTGTCATACAATTCTTTCACTTGCTTGGTGAACTAGGATGAACAGAAGACTGTCTTATGCTCTGCCTATGACTGCTAAAAAAAAAATCCACCATCAACAACAAGATGTCTCTGTGTGCATTGCCAGAAGGGAGAAAACAATTCATTTTTTAAAAATGCTAAAATAAAATAAATCTTTTCCCTTAATAAACAAAGGAGAAAGGCGTAATGTTAATAGAAAGATCAGTGAGGTAATGATGAGATCAATTACTTGAGGCATTAGTACATAAAAGCATCCATAAAATGATTGTTAAAATTTAAATAAGAAATGGCATTTTACGTAATTTGGGTGGAACTCATAAGCTTATTAAATCATCTGAAATTTCATTGGTTTTACAACAAATATAACAAAACCAAGCTATTCTGTGATTATTAGAAAAGAAGATCAAATCAGATATGTATTGCCTAATATTTTCATTTTAAGGAGATATAAATACATAGTTCAGGAGTAAATATTTTAGAAATATCCAAATTCATAATTAAAATTTGTAATCATGAAATTTGAAAATAAATTAATGGGTTAAAGGTAAACAAAAGAAGCTAAAAATTATTGAGTAAGAGGTTTGCAATAAAATTTATAAGAGATAAATAATCACTAGTTGAGCCAGTTGCTCAAAAATATAAGTGCATAAAGAGAGATAGTTTATGTCTCTAAGAATCCTTAATATTATCTTTGCTTATTTTACTAATCTATTTTCAATTTCATTTATTTATGCTCATAAATGTCATACTGCTTTGCTTTGGTTTATTCAAATTTTTATATTTTCTCTTTATTGAATTATATATACAGAGTCAACTAATATTGTATATATTTGTGGTAAAGAATGTGTTTTTTTAAATTTATATTTTATGAAATAAACTTAATAGGAAAGCTAAAGAAAATATCAGGCAGGCTGGAGAGATGGCTGAGTGAGTAAGAACACTGACTGCCCTTCCTGAGGTCCTCAGTTCAAATCCCAGCAACCACATGGTGGCTTACAACCACCTGTAATGGGATTGGATGCCCTCTTCTGGTGTGTCTGATGATAGCTACAGTGCACTTACATAAAACAAATAAATCTTTTTTTTTTTAAAAAGCCAGGCAGTGGTGGCACATGGCTTTAATCCCAGCACTTGGGAGGCAGAGACAGGCAGATTTCTGAGTTTGAGGCCAGCCTGGTCTACAGAGTGAGTTCCAGGCAGCCAGGGCTATACAGAGAAACCCTGTCTTGAAAAACCAAAATACATACATATATATCAGGCAGTTTTTTTAATGTTACCAGTTGTTTCTTGTTTATGTGCGTAGTGAGTATACTTCTGAACCTCTGCCCATACAAGCAAATATGAAGTATACATTATTGTTACATTTATGGAAATGGAATATCATGAATTAGTACTTATTGTGTAACAAATTCTACCAGGCAGCAGCCCACATGGAAAGATATGATAAGAAACCTGCAGAATCCACCCAGTATACTATCTCCTAAGAGCCTGGCTAAATACAAGATCTAGTGAAAGACCTGAATTGACTATTGCTAATTTTCCACTGCACCATGATCCTCTCTGCCAAGCCTAGAGCACAAATGACCAGACCTGGTCGGATTCCTGCCTCTCCTATTATTTCATTCATCTTGTCCCAGTAGTTTCATTAAACCTCTAGCCTACTGTCCTTCCCATTTCATCAGCCTAATGAGCTAAAACTCATTTAAAAAAAATTAACCAAGCTAAATGCAGAAGATAACATCCTATAACAAAACTACAAATATTAAAATATCACTTCTTAAGAAATCAGCAATCACATAGAAGAAGGTTTAGGAAATATAAAGGTCCCCAAAGCATTCCTGAGCAAAAAGAAAAGTGCTCCTTGGATTATTATATATGAGCTAAAATTCTATTACAAAGCCATAATAATCAAAACAGCATGACAATTACATGATTATCTACTGTTGTATAAATTAATATCATATAGTAGAAGATTTTGACTGAAGTCCACAAACTTTCAGTGACCTGATTTTCAACAAAAATAACAAAATAACATATGTGGTAGACACAGAATATTCAGCAAATTTTGGGAAATCTGGATGTACATATGAAGAATGAAATTAAACCCTTATCTCCCATCCTTTAAAAAAAGAAAGAAATCAACTCCCAATAAATTAAATAAACTAAATGTGAAATCTGAAACTAGTAAACAGCCTGAATAGCTTTTGAGTTTTAACCAACATTACTGTCTTAGGCATAAATTCTCTCCTACGGAAGAGACATCAAAAAATGGTGGATTCCTCCATTAAACTACTGCCATATGATAGTACTGGACACATCCTACCTAGTAAGTTTCTAGTGTTAGGTAAGACCATTGAAATATTTACGTCCCATTGCCTTGAGCATCTTTTAGCACTGTAAGTGCTAGATTCCCTAGACAATTTGAGTTAGATTTCTTTGTAGCCTGACAACAAAATATGTTTATTCATTAACAGAAACTTTCCACATAGATATGGTGGGCAAACAAGGGCAAAGACAAAAGTCTGGCCTGTTTTCGACAAATCTGCAGTATCACTGACCAACAGCAACATAAGTGTACTTACAAATATGGACCATATAATCAGATACAAAACAAGCCTCAACAGATACATGAAGATTGAAATAATCCCATTCATTCTATGTGATCATCACGAACTATGGCTGGACTTTAATAACAATAAAAAAAGAGAGAAATAAACAAAAATCCCACATACTCATGGAAACTGAAGAACTGTTTGATCAATGATAACTTTGTCAGGGAAGAAATGAAGAAAGAAATCAAGGGCTATAGAATTCAAAGGAAATGAAGACAAAACATACCCAACACAATGAAAGCACTGTAAGATGAAAATTCATAGCACTAAGTGCCTCCATAAAGAAACTGGAGAAGATCCTATACGAAAAATTTAATAGCACACCTGAAAGCTCTAGAACAGAAAGAAGAAAACATACCCAAGAGGAGTAAACTACAGGAAATAGTCAAACACAGGACTGAAATCAATCAATTAAAAACAAGGAAAACAACACAAAGAATCAACAAAGAGCTGTCTCTTTGAGAAAATAAACAAGATAGATAAACCCTTAGCCAAACTAGCTAAAGGGCACAGAGACAGTATCCAAATTAACAAAATCAGAAATGAAATGGGAGACGTAACAATAGAAACTGAAGAAATCTAGAAAATCATTAGAACCTACTAAATAATCCTGTACTCAACAAAACTGGGAAATCCATATGAAATGGATTATTTTCTAGACAGATACCACATAACCAAGTTAAATAATGATCATGTAAACTATCTAAACAGTCCCATCACCCTTACAGAAATCGAAATAGTCATTAAAAACCTCCCAAACAAACAAACAAACAAAAACCCAGGGCCAGACTAAACCCGTGGTTTCAGAGCAGAATTTTACCAGAACTTCAAAGAAAAGCAAATACCAATACTCCTTAAACCATTCCTCAAAATAGAAACAGAAGGAACACTACCTAAATCATTCTGTGAAGCCACAGTTACTCAGATACCTAATCCACATAAAAGACACAACAAAGAAAGAGAATTTCGGGCCAACTTCACTTATGAATATACATGCAAAAATATTCAATAAAATTCCCACAAAACAAATCCTAGAACACATTAAAAATATCATTTTTGTTTATGAAGAAAATGCAAAAGCTGATGTCCAAGGTTGAGTGGGACACATGGCAATCTACAGTCTAACAGTCTAATATGGAATTAAGACACATGGTTTAAGAAATGCCAGTTTGCATTTTATGGCAAAAAGGCAAGTGTGTTTTTGGTAAACTATATTTGAAAATATTATTATTTTTTATTTTTTTCATTCTTGATCAAATGGAAGGCATTTGTTAGTCTTAATGAATAAGTTTGGACTGAATGACCAAGTAGTCTGATAAACTATCACCTTTCCTTGTTCACGATATCTCTCCTGCTCAAATCTAATCTCTATCAATATTGATGATATCCACATTTCCCTCCCTGTGGAAACAGACAAAACCTCTTATCCAACATAACGCATAACACAGTTTCCATTCTAAGTTCAATTCATCTTTAAAATATAGAGACTGAGGGGCTGGAGAGATGGCTCAGTGGTTAAGAGCACCGACAGGTCTTCCTAGAGGACCTGAGTTCAATTCCCAGCAACCACATGGTGGCTCACAACCATCTGTAATGTGATCTGATGCCCTCTTCAAGTGGGTCTGAAGGTAGCGACAGTGTAATCACATACATAACATAAATAAAAAAAAAATCTTAAAAAAAAAAATAGAGACTGATTTAATTCAGCAGTTTCTTTTCTTTCTTTCTTTCTTTCTTTTTTTAAAAATAACTACCTTGTGCATTTCTACAGCTGTTGTTTTTTTTTTTTGGTTTTCGAGACAGGGTTTCTCTGTGTAGCCCTGGCTGTCCTGGAACTCACTCTGTAGACCAGGCTGGCCTCGAACTCAGAAATCTGCCTGCCTCTGCCTCCAGAGTGCTGGGATTAAAGGCGTGTGCCACCACTGCCCGGCACAGCTGTTGTTTTTTTTTCCTCACTAGCATTTGAACAATTTAAAGTTAATAAACCACTATGTGACCTATCTTTCAGGGTATTCTTAACCCTTTCCATTTATGAAGTATACTTTTAAGCACTATTAGATCTTTCTATAAGTGCCTGTCCTGTAGAATTGTGTGGTATACCTGCAATAACATATGTGTTGAATTAAGCAAACACCTGTTTCATTATACTAGAGATATATGTTGGAGCATTGTCAGTTTTAATTTGTATAGGTAACCCCATAATAGCCATAGCTTCTAATAAATGTTTAATTACAGAGCCAGCCTTTTCTGAACTTAAAACATTTGCTCAGAGAAATCCTGAATATGTATCTATGGTATGGTGCACGTATTTTAATTTTCTAAACTATGCAAAAAGGAACATATTCATTTGCCAAATTTCCTTTCTGTGGACCCTTTTTTGATTACTTTCTGCAGGTAATGGAGTTTGGTTATACAAAGAACAAGGAGGAGATTTTCTTATAATTTCTTCGTTTGTTACAAAGTGACAGAAATTTTTTTTTTCAATCTTTTTCTGCTGGCAAGTTGTTTCTTATGATATTCTGAGGCTCCTAGCACATTTTCTGTTAATAGCTGATCAATTTCAACATTACCTTATGCTAGAGGGCCTGGTAGGCCTCTATGAGATTTCACATATGCTATATAAAATGGATAACTTTTATTTCTGATTACTTGTTGTAGTTGAACAAATAATGACATTAATTCTGAAGCATTCAGAATAAGTTCAGTGGTTTCAATATGCAAAATAACTCTTTCTGAGAGTCTTTTTAAAAATTAATTAGTTAATTAATTATTTTTTTTAACACTCCAGATTTTATTACCTCCCGAGTCTACCCTTTTACTATTTCACATTCCACACCTCCTCCCCAGCCTGCTATCTCCATGTGGATGTCCCCACCCCCACTCCCCACCCCACCTGACCTCTAAACTCCCTGGAGCCTCCAGTCTCTTGAGGGTTAGATGCATCATCTCTGACTGAACACAGACCCAGCAGTTCTCTGTTTATATGTGTTGGGGGCCTCATATCAGTTGGTGTATGCTGCCTGTTTGGTGGTCGAGTGTTTGAGAGATTTGGGGGGGGGGAGGGGTTCCTCCTACAGGGTTGCCCTCTTCCTCAGATTCTTTCAGCCCTTCCCTAATTCAACCACAGGGGTCAGTAGGTTCTGACCATTGGTTGGGTAAAATATCTGCATCTGGCTCTTTCAGCTATTTGTTGGGTCTTACAGAGTGTAGTCATGATAGGTCCCTTTTTGTGAGCTCTTCATAGCGTCAGTAATAGTGTTAGGCCTTGGGACCTCCTCTTGAGCTAGACCCCACTTTGGACCTGTTGCTGGACCTGTTTTTCCTCAGGATCCTCTCCATTTCCATCCCTGCAGTTCTTTCAGGCAGGAACAATTATGGGTCAGAGTTTTGACTGTGGGATGGCTACTACCTCCCTCATTTGATGCCCTGTCTTTCTACTGGAGATAGGCTCTATAAGTTCTCTCTCCCTACTGTAGGGCATTTCATCTAAGGTTCCTCCCTTTGAGTCCTGAGAGTCTCTCCCCTCCCAGGTCTCTTGTGCATTCTGGGGGGTCCCCACAACTTCCTCCCTCCCAAAGTTGCCTGTTTTCATTCTTTCTGCTGGCACTCAGGGCTTCAGTCCTTTTCCCTCACTCAATACCAGATCAGGTTCCACTCTTCCCCCACCCGCTATCCACTTTCCCTCTCAGTTCCCTCCCTCATTCCCCACTTGTTATTGCTTTCTTCTCCCTCCCAAGTGTGACTGAGGCATCCTCACTTGGGCCCTTCAGTTTGTTGACCTTTTTGAGTTCTGTGGACTGTATCTTGGGTATTCCGTACCTTTTTTTTTTTTTTTTTTTTTTTTGGCTAATAATCACTTATTATGAGTAAATACCATCCATATCCTTTTACATATTTCCTAAAGTATCTTCATCTGAATCATATAGTATTATATAATTCATATAATGATAATGATACATTTTAGATTGAGGAAACTTTTTACAAATTATTTCTAATGGCTATCATACAAAATATTGGCACAAGGTAGGACTGTATAGCATTCCTTATAGTAAGACTTTGCACTGGTATCTCTTTATTTCAGAACTATTATTATAAATAGGTATTGAAAAAGCAAACCTTTCCTTATCATGCTCATGAGAAGGGATTTTGAAAAAGTAACCTTTTAAATCAATTACTATCAAAGGCCATGACTTAGGTGATAAAGAAGACAATTGGATTCCAGGCTGTAAAGAGCCCATTGCCTGAGTCAACTTATTTATGCTTTTAAAGTCTGTTAATATCACCCATTTTCCTGGTTTCTTTTTTATAACAAACACAGGGGTATTCCATGGGCTGGTAGATTCTTCAATGTGTTGAACATTTAGCTGCTTCTGTACTAGATGTTCCAGTACTTGTAATTTTTTTTGTCATAGGCCATTACTCTGTAAATCTTGACACCAGATGACAAGTTATTTTGACCAACAAAATGAGGCAATTAAAGCCAAATTAAAACTATAATGGCTGGTTTATTGAGGGAAGCTCTGTAGTGACTTTACAGACCACACAGGATGGGGATAGTAAAATCAACATGAAGAGGGAGGCATAGGGGAGGGGAAAGAGAAATAGAGAGAGTGCTCATATAGAGCAGAGGAGAGAGAGGCAGAGAACCAAAATGTCTGGATTGTATAGTGAAGAGCTATTGGGTACAAGGACTGGCAAGTTCAGAGTGAAGAGTGGGGTATACCAGCCATGCTCTGTAACAGGTAGGGACTGAGGGATGCCTCAAAAATCTGGAGGCCTGGTCTGCTTTATTAAATATAGATCTTAGCAGTTTATACTGTATCAGAAACCCAAGACCAACATATCCATTTTTATGGCAATGACATGCTTTTTAAAATTTATTATAGCTTTGTATAATAGCTTGAAATTGGGTGATATTTTATTGTTACGTTATTTAGCAGATATTTAGCCTTTCTGGGTTTTTGTTTTCCCATATTAAGCTGAGAATTGCCTTTTCAAGATCTGTGAAGCACTGTTATGGACTTTGGATGGGAATTGTACTAAATTTGTAGATTGCTTTTGTAGGATGGCCTTCGAAAATCTGTTAATTCTACCAATCCAAGATCATGGAAGATCATTCTATTTTCTGAAATCTTCAATTTCTTGAAGTTATTATCATTCAGTCTTTCACTTGATGTACTTAAGTTACCATAAAATTGTTTCTATTGTTAAAGACTATTGTGAAAGGTGATATTGTTCTGATTTATATAAAATGTAGTTGTCACTTGTAATCAGCGGGCTACAGATTTTTGAGTTACTTTTGTATCCAGATACTTTTCTGAATGTGTTTGTCAATGGAAGAAGTTTTCTGGTGGAATTTTTAGAGTCACATATGAATACTTTCATACGATCTTCAAATAAAGATAATTTGTCTATTGTCTTCCAATTTGTATACACTTTCTTTCCTTCAGTTGTCTTAATGATCTAGTTAAGACTTTAAGTACTGTTTTAGGTAGGGTTTTATTGCTGTGAAGAGAACCATGACCATGAACATGGTAACTCTTATTAAGGAACAGATGTAACTAGGGATGGCTCACAGTTCAATAGTTTAGTCCATTGTCATCATGGTAAGAAGCATGGCGACATTCAGGCAGACATGGTTGTGGAGAGAACCTGAGAGGTCTACATCTATATCTGAAGGCAGCAGGAAGAGATAGAGATATTGGGTTAGAATTCAGCTTCTGAAACCTCAAAAGTCCACCTCTAGTAACATACTTCCTTCAGCAAGGCTACACCTACTTCAACAAAGCCATACCTAGTAGTGCCAATCCCTGTTAGCCTATGGGGGTCATTTTTATTCAAACCATCACAACTACTATAATGAATGGATAGACAGAGAGTAAACAACCTTTCCCCTGATTTTAGTGGAATTGCTTTGAGTTTCTATTCATTGAAATTGATGTTAGCTATGGGTTTTTATAACTGCCCTTGATATTTTTAAGAATCTCCCCTGTACCTCTAATCTCTTTACGACTCTTACCATGAAAAGGGTGTTGTATTCATCCAGGCCTTTTCTGCATCTAAAGAGATGTTCAAATGGTTTTTATTTTGTTTAAATGGTAGATTATATTTATTTATTTTCATATATTGTATCACCCATACATCTCTAGGATGAAGTTTGCTTGATTTAGGAAGATGATATTTTTGGTGTGCTTTTATTTCAGATTATATTTTATTAAGTAATTTTGCATCTATGTTCATACAAATAATTGATCTGTAATTCTCTTTCAGTGCTGGGTCTTTATGTGGCTTGTATATCAGTATAAAAGTGACCTCAAAATGCATTGGGCAATGTTTCTTTTGTTAATGTTTGTGGAATAATTTGAAGAATTTTGGCATTATCTCTTTATTGAAAGTCTGGTAGAATTCTTTGCCTAAACCATCTGCCAATTTTTTTTTGTTTGTTTTTTGTTTTTTATGCTTGGGCTCTTAATGATTTCTTTTATGTCAGTAGGGTTTATAGGTCTATTTAAATTGTTTATCTGATTGTGATTTAAATTTGGTAAGTAGTACCTATTGAGATGATTTTCCACTCGTCTTAGATTTCTGATTTGGTTATATACAGATTGTTAAAGTATGTCCTTATGATTCTTTGATTTCCTCAGTGTCTGTTGTTATGCCCCCTACCCTCCCTTAATTTCTGACTTTGTTAATTTGAATATTATTTCTCAACCTTTTAGTTAATTTAGGAAAGTGTTTGTCAATCTTACTGATTTTATTGTTTAAAACCTATTTGTTTCATTAATTTCTATGTTATATTGTTATATTTATTTCAGTCATAAATTTGATTATTCCCTCTCATCTACTCCTTTTGTATGTGACTTCTTCTTTTTGTTCTAGAGATTTCTGCTGCGCTGTTAAGTTGCTAGTATGAGATCTCTCCATTTTTTCTTTAAAGTAGGCACTTAGTGCTATGAACTTGCCTCTTTAACTCAGTAGATGTTGGTAAAACAAATATAAAATATATTTTATGAGTGGTCTTTTACAAGAGAATCAGAGAGATGAGCTAGCTTACTGGACTCAATATTTTCTCATAGCTCAGATACCCTGCTTTGTGTTGTGTATCTGTGGATATACTCATATTGTGTAAGGACAGTGTCTTAAAATCACTGTTGGTCTGGGTTTCACTTGCCATCTGAATTTGTCCCATGGGTAAAGTTTACTCAGCCAACATTCTGAACAAAAGAGAACCCTGTAGATAATTATCTCAGATTTCTCTAGGGGGTTCTTTGTTAAGAATGTTACCACATGCTACATATTTATGAATATAACATAGGTTAGGTACAAGCAAAATGGATAGATAAGTCTAGAGTTTAAAATTAGTGAAGTAATATGAATTTTTCCTGGGGCCACTAAATGCCACAGTGATACTTTATTGATATTTGCTTTCTACTCTGTGTAGCCAGACTTCATGAAAAGATGGTTCCCAGTTCTAAGAGAAGCCATGTGTTGTGTGTTATGTGTGACCATAACAAAGTGGTTCTGTAATACATGAAGTTGTCTCAAGCAAGCAGGCAATGCTGAGCATATGGAAGTTGTATTTCACTATGTTCTTTGAAAATTTGCTACGTTGGAATGTATGAAGTTTATTTTAAATCATTAAGGCTCCAGGAAATTTAAAAGAGGATATTGTTGTGAATTTGTGTGAGTGTGTCTGTGTGTGTGTGTCTGTGTGTACGCATGTATTCATATATATGTCTGTGGGATAAGTGAACCATGCCATCAGACAGAAAAACTGGTAGAGTGAGTTCAACCCTTATGAATTGAGGGACCATTGTAGGAGGGGTCAACTTCCTGACTAATTCTGCTCTGGAACATAGAAACATGACATTCCCCTGAGAGGACTATAACATTCTGTAGGGAAAACACCTGGAGTCCTTCCACATGCAAATAGACCATCACTAAAATCTCAGACTGAGCCAATGGGAAGGCTCTAACCCTGGTTCCCACCTTATTTCTCAATGTTTATAAAGTCCCTATCCACATGGATTAAAATGCACAAGTTATTTTACTGAGAATCATCTGAGAATGGTTGTTTTACTGAGCTGTAACATTTTGGGGAAGAGGTCTCTTTCCTGAAGCTTTCATTTCTGGACCCTAGACCCACTGGCAGGCCATGCTTACACCCCTGCTACTGGTGATGGCACTGCCACTGTAGCAGAGGAGACCTGTAACCTTGGCTACCTGCCCTGCATTGCCCTCCTTGCTTCCCTTTTGAGGCTACACTTTCCGATTTGCTGGAGAGATTGAGACCCATGAACCCATTTGTCTAGGTTTCACAAGAATGTTGCATCTAATTTTAAAAATTGCTTTATTGTAATAAATTATATAACTACTAATTAATAAATGTAATTTACTGGGATATGTCTATCTAATCTCTATTTTTCTCTCTAGTAATATTCTTTCATCTGAAACATAGTTTGGCTAATATTCAAGTAGCTGCTGAAGTTTCTTTTGATGTATGTCATGATCACACGCATTTCTCATTTTTCTTTTAGATGTAACCCATGCTGGATACTGTGCCTGTCTCCAAAAACCTAAGACTGGACAGATCAAGGACATAGGGGAAAACACAAATACTACTGTTCTACTAATGAATATAGCCATAAGATGACTTGGAATTGCGTGTCAGTGTCTTGATCAACCATCATCATAGAAGCTTCTTCCCACAGCCTATAGGAGCAAATACTGAGACCTACAACTGGATAGTACACAGAGAGTAAGCAACCTTAAGTACTCAGCCCTATATTGGATGCCTTTATCTAATCTCTCTCCTTGGTTCGGGGAACTATGGGGAAGAGAACATGTCAGATTATAAGGGCCAGTGAGGACAGAAGATAAAGTAAAAGGGCCTTGTAGACACAACAGGACCCATAGAGACTGTGGCAGCATACACAGGTTCTGTTCAGGTCTAAGTCATATAGGGCCGCAGTGCTGAGAAGGGTAGTGAACATATGTCCCCACCCTAATCCAGAAGCTATCTCCAATTGATAACCACAGGAAAAATAATTTTCACTAATGGGGTCTCACTAGGTATATGAATACATGTAGGGCAGGGTGCATACCCAGCAGGAGATGGCTAACACAAAATAAACTCAATGCTATTTTTGAAGTACATTGTTGTTGTTGTTTCATAATGCTTTACCTGGACAGTCTTACAAATCTTACATTATAATTTTTGATTTTGTGTTTTTATCGACTTCTGTGTGTGCAAATATGTGTACTCCAGGATCAATGTGTTTTTGTTTGTTTAGTTGGAAGGATGGTAGGTTGGTTGTTTTTTTTTTTTTTTTTTTTTAGTGCATGAATTATCTTTGGCTATTTCTTCTTCTTCTTCTTCTTCTTCTTCTTCTTCTTCTTCTTCTTCTTCTTCTTCTTCTCCCTCCTCCTTCATTTTGCATGTGTATATATATTTATTTTGTGTATTCTGGTTTGTTTGTTTTTTAAAATTTATTATTTTTATTATAAGTTATATTATTATTTTTAGATGTTTGTTTTTTAATGAGAGAGAAAGAGATGCTCTGGATTTGGGTGGGCAAGAAGGTTCTGGGGGAGGGAAAACTATTACCAGAATATACCTGTATGATTTATTTATATAAGTTATAGTCTTGCTTAAAGTCCGTATTTTTCAAGGATATATACTGAATCCTTCCATGTCAAATTTACAATCATTTTTTTTTTTTACACAATAGAAAAGTATTATTCTGAAATTCCTCAAGATTTTTGTTTCTGAGAACTTCTCATTTTGTGTAGATTATTCAATCCAT
This sequence comes from Rhynchomys soricoides, assembly GCA_019843965.1. Classification (NCBI taxonomy): domain Eukaryota; kingdom Metazoa; phylum Chordata; class Mammalia; order Rodentia; family Muridae; genus Rhynchomys; species Rhynchomys soricoides. The sequence continues at coordinate 15,865 of JADRCH010007929.1, forward strand.
TGACAGGTAGTTATGTATAAATATCTCATAATTATCACTAGCATAATTATGATAATTATTAATTATTATTTATTATATTAGACTACAAAATATTTGTTTAGAATAATTAATAATAATACTTATTATTATAAGTGTTTTAATATCTCCTCTTTCATTTGGGTTGCATATACTTGAGTCCCTTTACTTTTTACACCTGGAAGCTTCTTAGTTTTATCTTTAAAATATCAACTACTTCCAAGTATATATATATGTAATATTTGAAATTTATGTCTTGAAGTGATATCTACATACATGGTCATATTTTTATAGTACCACTTATCACAATAATACTATATATCTGCTCTGGAACATATAAACATGATATTCTCCTGAGAGGACTGTACCAGTCTGTAGCAAAAATACCTGGTGTCCTTCCACATGCAAATAAACCATCACTAAAATCTCAGACTGAGCCAATGGGAAACATTAGTTGTCAGTTTAATTTTCAATGGATAAGTCCACAACATTCGAGGTTGTTGATAACATTGTGGGAACTATTCTCCAAATACAGGAGGGCAGATGGAGATAGGTACTCAAATCAACTGTTTCAGTTTTCATGAAACCTTACAAGCTCCAGCTAGAAGTGGGAAGGTGGGCACAAAATTCCATTATTCACTGAGGAGCATTGGCATTTTTTTTTTTAGCAGCTGGAATGGTGCAGCTACTTTCCTTTAGTGATATGATCCCAGGTAAGCTGACCATATAACAGTCAGTCTTTATTACCAAGAATAACTGGGCAGTGCAAACTGAACTCAATGGAGAAAGAAGGGGGAAAAAAGCGATGTCAAAATTGGTTTGGAAAGGATGGTAAACAGGAGTTAAGGAATATAAATATGCTAATGATTTGAAAAAGAGATTAAATTGGTATAAATACCACAAACTTATAATTAATTTAATATTAAACACAGAATAATAGTAGGAGATACAAAACTCCATATAGCTTACAGACACACATTCTTGTAACGTGTGCACACATATGTGTATACCTCACATAAATAGAAAATAAGGAATACCATAGGTGAAGCATCTAGTTCATTATTTATGTTGTGATGATTTCTTTATGGTTGAATACATGTATCAACACTGCTTAAATTTTAAGTTTTAAATTTGTTATATCTTATTAATTTATTTATAATTTAATTATTTAATTATATAAATATATATCAAGGTTGGATGAGAGAGACAGCATGACTCCCAGGAGGTCTGTTATAACCAGGCTCACAGAAGGAACAGGATACAGTCAGAGACAGCAAGGCCAGTTAACACCTAAGATAACCAGATGGCATGAGGCAATCACAAGAATATAAGCAACAGAAACAAACCAATGTTACTTGGCACTATCAGAACCCAGTTCTCCCAAAACAGGAAGCATGGATACCCTAACACAACTGAAAACCAAGATTATGAAATACAGGAAAACACTACCAAACAGCTGAAGGAAATGAACAAATCCATCCAGGATCCAAAAATGGAAATAGAAACAATAATGAAATTACAAAAGGAGGCAACCCTCAAGATGGAAAACCTAGGAAAGAGATCAGGTGTTACAGATGTAAGCATCACCAACAGAATACAAGAGATAGAAGAAAGAATCTCAGGATTAGAAGATATCATAGAAGATATTGACACAACAGTCAAAGAAAATACAAAGTACAAAAAGCTCCTAACCAAAAACATCCAGGAAATTCAGGACACAATGAAAAGGCCAAATGTATGAATAATAGGAATAGAAGAGAGTGAAGATTCCCAATTCAAAGGGCCAGGAAACATCTCCAACAAAACCATAGAAGAAAACTTCCCCAACCTAAAGAGATGGTCATAACTGTACAAGAAGCCTACAGAACTCCAAGTAGATTGGACCAGAAAAGAAATTCCTCTCATCATATAATAATCAAAACACTAAATACACAGAACAAAGAAAGAATATTAAAAACAATAAAGGGTTTGCAACCCCATAGGAAGAACAACAATATCAACCAACCAGATGCCCCAGAGCTCCCAGGGACTAAACCATCAACCAAGCAGTACATGGGGAGGGACTCATGGCTCCAGCCACCTATGTAGCAAGGGATGGCATTAATGGGAGGACAGACCCTTGGTCCCATGAAGGCTGGATGCCCCAGTGTAGGGGAATGTGAGGGTGGCGAGGCGGGAGTGGGTGGGTGGGGGAGTGCCCTCATAGAAGCAGACGGAGGGAGGATGGGATAGGGAGTTTCCAAGGGGAGAAGTGAGAAAGGGAATAACATTTGAAACGTAAATAAAGAAAATATTCAATTAAAAAATACTTTTAAAAAAAGGCGATAAAGGAAAAAGGCCAAGTAACATATTAAGGTAGGCCTACCAGAATTACACCAGACTTCTCAACAGAGACTCTAAAAGACCAAAGATCTTGGACAGAGATCATGCAGACACTAAGGAAACACAAATGCCAGCACAGGCTACTACTATACCCAGTAAAACTCTCAATCACCATAGATGGAGGAACCAAAATATTCCATGACAAAACCAAATTTACACAATATCTTTCCACTAAACCAGCCATACAGAGGGTAATAGAATGAAAACTCCAATACAGGGAGGGAAAATAGAACCAAGGAAAACACCAAGAAATTAATCATATCACAACTTAACCAAAAGAAGAGAACTCTTGCTTGTAGTTTTAAAGCACCCCTATTCTTTCTTGGGAGCTCTCCCCAAGTTCCCAGCTATGTTCTGAATCTTCATTCTGCCATGTGAAGGATGGCACAAAGAATCCTTCCCTTTCCTGTTTTATTCTCCTGGATTTTTAGTTCTTCAGGGAGATCTGATAACTGATCATATCTGATCCAAATAACTCTAGAAGGGGTCCAGAGCTTAATCACCTTTTCTATAAACACAAACATAAAACCTTTCTCCCAAATTAGCATGTCATTTAGCCAGTAACCAGAAAAAACTTTTAGCTTGATCTCTGTCCCAGAGGAGTAATAAAATAACCACAAAACTCAGAATCACACCCAATTTTATGATTAGAACAATTCAAAACAAATGAAGTAAACTAAATAAATACTGTATAAGCCTATCCTTAGGCTTTTTCTAATCTGTCATGCCAGGATATTTGACCTAAAATTCCCATGAAGCCCATGTTAGAAGAACATGAGTTATCAGGCAAGACTTTAAGGCTTCACTAGAACAATTCTGTTTTCATACAGTCTCCCTACTACCCTTAAAAACCTTTTGCTTACTCTATGAACCTATTCCTGGGCCTTTTTCCTAATCTATCATGCCAGGATATTTAACCCCAAATTCCCGTGGAGTCCACATTCAAAGAATATGAGTTATTCTGCAAGACTTCAAGGCTTCCCTAAACCAATTCTGTTTTCATACAATTTCCATGCATCTTTTCTTGGAGGGTGCAGCCTTTCTGCCTATCTCCAGCTAGGCCTGTCTCTGTACAGCAGGGGTCCCAGCGACACTGGGCCTTTGTATTAGTTTCAAAACGCTGGAAGAATCCTCCCCCCTCCCCCCAGGCTCAGCAAAATCTATATTCTCTTCTATCTTTAAAAACAATTAAACCAAAGGTAGAATTCTAACCTGATAGTAGGAAGCAGGCAGCTTTTACTTTGTCTCTTTGCCTTGGAGCTTCCCTCCCATCTCTTTTCACAGCAAGGGAACTCAGAGCTTGTGAGCTGAATCTTTCCCTGTGTTTCTTTGTTTAAGATTCTTGTATGCTGGGGCCACAGGACTTCACTCTGTTCACTGAGAAACCACCTCTCCCCTCCTACCAGACCTGCTTTACTGTGAAGGAATCAATTGAGAATCCTAAATTATTAGTGGGTTCTCACCTACCACGTTGGACATCATCTGTTGCATGTATTTTTTAAAAAAAGACTTGGAGAAAGGACTGAAGGAGCTGAGGGAGTGTGCAGCCCCAGAGAGGTAGCAACACTGGCAACTGGCCTGACCCCCATACTTCTGGAGACTGATCCACCAACTACACATGGAGGGACCCATAGTGCTGGCCACAAAGACTGCAGAGGAGGGTCTTGTTACCCGTCAGGGGGAGGAGAGGCCCTTGGGCCTGAGGGTGTTATATTCCCCAGTATAGGAGAATGTCAAGGAGGGAAGACCAGAGTGGGTGGGAGGGGTGTGGGGGGGTAGGTTGGAGAATATCCCCATAGTGGCAGGGGGAGGGCGGAGGGAATAGGGAGGTTCCAAAGGGGAGATCTGGAAAGGGAGAAACATTTGAAATGTAAATAAAATATGAAAATTAAAAAAAAAAAGAAAAAAAGAAAATAAGGATCTTAGAAAGAAAAGAAAGGAAAAAAAAAAACAAACAAAAAACAAAAAAACCATGCTTATTCTTTTTTCGTAGCTCTCCCCGAGTTCCTGGCTATGTTCCAAGAACAGCTGCTGCCATGTTGCCAGCTGTCATTGAGAGCCCTGTTCTGCTAAGCAGAACTCTTCCAGAAAACTCTGGGAGCTGCTGTACCCATGCTACCTGCTAAATGCCTGGCTGGCTCTGCCAACTGCAAATGACTGCCCCATGGCTTTTTGCAGATGGAAAGCACAAGACAGCCTTAATATTTTATAATCAGCCAGATAACACAATCACACTGCACAGAATCTATTGTCCTAAACTCATCATTTATTTTATAGCAGAATTCTTCCAGTGGCAGCCACCGGTTCTAATAGTCTTGAACACATCAGTACAGGGGAAAATTTTCTGAACAGAGCACAAATGGCTCAGGTTTTAAGATCAACAATTGACAAATGAGACCTCATAAAATTGAAAAGCTTCTGTAAGCTAAAAGACACTGTCAATAGGACAAAGTTGCACTTTAAATATTGGGAAAAGATTTGTATATTTTGGTTAATATCTAAAATATAAAAAAAGAACTGAAGAAATTCTACCTTATACCAATCACAATGGTTAAGATCAAAACTCAGGTGATAGCACATGCTGGAAAGGTTGTGGAGAAAGAGGAACACTCTTCTATTGCTGGTGGGACTGCAAGCTGGTAAAACCACTTTGGAAATCAATCAGGCAGTTCCTCAGAAAATTGGAAATAGTTCTACCTAAAGATCTAGCTATACCACTACTGAGCATATACCCAAAAGATGTCCCACCTTACCACAAGGACATGTGGTCAGATATGTTCATAGTAGCCTTATTTGTGATAGTCAAAAGCTGGTAATAATCAAGATTTCTCTCAATGAAAAAATGGATACAGAAAATGTGGTTCTTTTATACAAAGGAATACTACTCAGCTATTTAAAATGAAGACTTCACAAACATTATAGACAAATGGATGAAACTAAAAATTATCATCCTGAGTGAGGTAACCAAGATCCAAAAGGACATACTTGATATGTACTCACTGATAATCAATATTAGTCCAAAAGCTCAGAATACCCACGATACAACTCATATACCATATAAAGCTTAATAAGTAGGAAGACTAAAGTGTGGATGCTTCACATCCAGTTTGTAGGGGGGACAAAATAATCATGGGAAGCTGAGAGAGCAAAGGACCTGAGTCTGAGTGTGTAGGGGAAGTAGAAAAGGGGGGGGGGATAAGACCAGAAATGGGAAGAGACAGGAGAGAAGTCTAGAGGGCTAGGAGAATGAATTGAAATAAGCAGCAGTGTGGGACGGAGAACTGGGGGAACCGTCAGACAGTCCCAGACACCAGGGATGTGAGAGGCTCACAGGACCCAATGGGAATGACATTATCTGAAATACCCAACAGCAGGTAGATTGAACCTGAAGAGACCACCTCTAGTAGATAGACATGGCCCACAGTGGAGGGATGGGTCCACCCACCCAGCTCAAATTTCTTAACCCAGAATTGTCCCAGTCTAAAAGAAATGCTGGGGCAAAAATGGAGCAGAGATGGAAAGAAAAGTCATCCAGAAACTAGCCTACCATGCAATCAATTCCATCTGCAGACACAAAACCCTGACATTATTGCTAATGCCAAGATATGTTTTTAGGCAGGAGTCTGATATGGCTGTCCTTTGAGAGGCTCTGACAGAACCTAAGACAGATGTAGATACTCACAGCCAACCACTGGACTGAGCCAGGGGACTCCAATGGAAGAGTTAGTGGAAGGGCTGAAGGAGCTGAAGTTGATTGCAATCCCATGGGAAAAACAATAGTATCAACAAACAGGACCCCTCAGAGCTCCCAGGGACTAAACCACCAACCAAAGCATGTACATGGGGCAGACCATGTCTCCTTCTAACTTATGTAGCAGAGGACTGGCTTATCTGGCATTACAGGGAGGAAAGGCGCTTGGTCTTGTGGAGGCTTGATGTCCCAGAGAAGGGGAATACCGTAGGGATGAGACAGGAATGAGTGGACAGATGGGGGAGCACCCTTCTAGAGACAGAAGGGAGAAGAATGGGGTGGGGTGTTCATCAAGGGGGAGACCTGGAAGAGGGATAACACTTGAAATATAAACAAATAAAATGATTAAAAAACATAAACAAAAGGCTGGATGAAGCAACCCGGTAGAAGAAGGGTTCCAGGAGCAGGTAATAGAATCAGAGGCATCCCTACTTCCACTATTAGGAGTACAACAGAAATCCAAGCAACAACCACAGCAAGTATGCTGAGGGTCTACTGCCTACCCACGAGGCCTAGCAATTTCCAGTTCAAGGCTGTGAGTCTCCAATAGCTCTGCTTAGTTGATTCTGAGGGCCTTGTTTTCCTGGAGTCCTACATACCTCTTACACTCTTTCCTGCTCCTCCTCTGTGGGGTTTCCTGAGCTCTGCCTAACTTGAGACCCAATCCACTAGATGGAGCCTATGCCAGATGCTGCCTAGATGGAAAAAAAAAAAAAAAAAAAAAAAGAAGCAGGATTGCTCAGAGACTTCCAGCAGAACTAAATATGATTAACAATAATGAAATGATTCCTTATAATATTCTGCTACTCTCATAGAGCACTTACTGGCTGAATCATCATCAGAAAGACTTCCTTCAGCAACTGATTAGATCAAATACAGACACCCACAGTCAAACATCAGTCAATTACTTTTTTATTTCAGCCATGCACTCAGTACACAGGCAGAATGAAGCCAATCTTTGAATTAGAGTTCTACCATTTCCTTATTTCTCTATACATGATAATCTTTAGCTGTATTTCTTTGATGGTTTAAATCTAAAATTAAAATAAGTGTGTTTGAAATGAGGAGCTCTGTCTTCTTTATGAAACTTAGTTAAAGAAGATGGAGGCAAGATGTCTCTGAGAATAGATGTTTGCTGTGCATGTCTGACAATCTAAGTTCAACTCCTGGAAAATTGAGGAAGGTAGGAAAGAATTGACACAGTGACCTTATGACCTCTCTCTCTCTCTCTCTCTCTGTGTCTCTCTCTCTCTCTCTCTCTATATATATATACATATATATATATGTATATATATATATATATACACACACACTATGGCACAAATTCACATACAAATATACACAATAATTATAGACTACATGTATATTACTATAGACTATGTAGAAAATAGTTTTCAACAACCTTATGGGTTTAAATAACATGATGGCAAATTCAAACTTGCGACCATCACATACAATTGCAGAGCACACTGAAATCCATCAGTTATGGGACCAAGATTTGACCTAGATTGCATGCATTATGGTATTATGTTCATAGTATTTTTTTAATGTAATATCTGGCACTTTTAGCAATTGGTCAAATAAGTATAAAATGCTTGGAGTCACTTTGATTAAATACATATAGTAAGAGATCAGGCAGCAGCAAGCTTCTCTTATTCCTTATTGATGAAGAGAATAGTTCTGAAAGTTTGATTAACATTATCAATGCTGTGATGACTACCAGTAGCTTTTACTTGTCCTTCTGTCTATTTTCATAAATAAGTAACACTTAGTATCACTCTTAGCAGAGAAAACCCCAGGAGGTATCTAAGACAATTATTTCCAAGGGTTTTGTGTTGTTCAGAATACAGAATAGGTGATGTTGGATACCCATGGGACAATTGCAGGAAGGAAGGTAAGTCCAGCTGAGGGGAAAACTCTTTATACAACATCAATGTCTTCATAAGCACACATCAGATGGAAAGAAAATCTGACCTACAGGACAATTGAGATTTTGGTAAGCCATTTCTCTGATATTATTCTGTTAGGAAATTCTCAAAATATTTCTACTTTTCTATTTTTTTTTTAATCAATATTCAGTATGTGGTAGGCTGTGAATAGCTTGTTTTTTTCTTTTGTCATCTTTAAAGCCCAAATCATGTGTTTTCTACACCTGTCCCATTCTAGGATTATTCATGTCTATACCAGAAGATCATTATCTTTATGTGATAATCCACAAAAGCAGTATTCAGCTAGCATTGTAAAAATATATCCTTCAACTTAAAGAAAATATTTTTTAAATTCACAATGAATAAGATATTAGATAACTTTCATCATATAGGTAGTAAAAATGATAGCAATTCAGGTGAGAAGAGATATAGTACATGGGTACTTTATAACTCAGATTTTAAATATCTGAAAACTAATCTCCACGGAAAAGGAGGAATAACATCTCCCAGGAATGAGCCTTCTAATTTCTTGTCAAATTTTGAGTGGTCAAACTTGAATTCATATACAATAAGAAAGTTTGACTCAATAGGCCGTGTGTGTGTGTGTGTGTGTGTGTGTGTGTGTGTGTGTGTAAAACTACTCGTGCACACACATATATGCAATAATAATAAAGAAAAAAAGTTATCAACTTGAGGGGTGGTACTAGAAGGTTTTAAGAAATATAGGTGAGAGGGACTTAAGAAAGGAAAGGGAAGGGGAAAGTGATGTAATTATACTTCAATTAAAAGCATATTTAATAAGTAAAATCATCCAAACCCTCTAAAAACAAAACAGACAGATAGACAAAAACCCAACAACAACCAATCTTCTGGCAAAGTAGTTCATTAGAAGCTAGTAAAATAGCACTGTATAAGTCATCAGTATCTATCACTTAGTTTAGTAAATATGACTGCATCCATAAATACATAAATACTATTACATTGTTTGGAACTTTGATAAAAGGCCAATCAATATGGAAAAAAAACATTACACATAAAAGAAAATTATTTGTAGACTCTAAAAACAGATAATTTATTTTGCTTCCCTTCATTAATATTTGTTAATATGAAACCAACATTAGAATTGCCACTTAGTTAAAGGCAAAATTACAGAGATACTTTAATAGATTATTGCTTTTCATTATGGCTTGTACAATACTGATAGCTCCTGGGCAAGAGAAGAGAAGGGCAAAGTGGTTGTTATGTTCATGACAATCAATGTGCATGTGAAATATGTCTTTCATAGCAGCATATCTCATAGTTACTGAACAGGAATGTAGGAACTTAAGAAAGGTTTAAGTAGTACGTATTTTAAAGAAAATTAACACACACAAACATGCACTTCATGCAAACATATGTTAACATATATATGACATATATTGTTGTTTTATATATTGTGTATGCTTTTATAAGTATCTATTACACAGAGCTCATTTGAACAACAGACTCATTGCCTATATCCTCAAGAACTATATTGTTTAAAGATAGAGTAAAAACTATAGTAAAAGTTGTCAATTCATGGATAATTATACTCTGGATACTAGAAAGGCTTAATGATTCTCATGTGTGTGTGTTTTCTTCTGCATCTTTACTATATATTACTACCTTGCAATACATAGCTCCAATTTTTATTAGCATTTAAGTTATCACCTGAAAGTAAAACATTCTGAGTATCATCATTAAAAGTGTTTTGATAAATCATTGTCATCAGAATGTATCACAAAGCAGATGTAACATATTTTATATCCACTGATGTATAATCCAATAGCTTGCTACATACATAATACTAGAGGAGAGATTATAAAAGGCATTGCCTGAGACCTACTTTCCCGTGAAAAGGACAGTCTGACACAGCCTTACAAAGAAATATGCTTGCTCTCTTAAATAGTAATTCCTTTCATTTGTGTCACAGTTCTATCCTGACTTTCAAAACTTGTGCAGAACAAACACAGTAACAGAAAAGGTGATAAAGAACACAAGGGAAAGTCCAACAAAACTGGGTCCTACACAAAGAGCAAAGGCAAAAAAGATATGCTGAGAGCTGGAGAAATACCCCTACTAGAGCAAGCAATTCGATACATTATTCACTAACAAATGGTCTGTCTTTACAAGTTGTGTATACAGGTAACATTATACAGACTGAGAAATTTATATTTTGAAATAAATATGTATATAAATATACATGTATGCACTGAAATATTACTGAAAAAAGAGACTGGAGGATGTCTTTTGAATGATTTGTAGGGAAGAAAGGGAAGGGGGAAATTATATAATTGTATTTTAATTTCAATACACAAACAAAATAACCAAAAACAGAACAAAAATGTAATCCTGGAAAATTAAGGTTTGCTAGAAACTGTCCTGTGGAAGTATCAAATTGTCAAGGAACACAAATTCTTTGCTGTATAATCAGGCTTTCTTTAGATACTTAGTAAATCTTTGTAAAGTGCACCCATTCACTTATCTGCTACCATGCATCTATAGCATGTGGTTGTGTTACCTGATATCTACAGAATGTTCTTGGTTTTGTTTGCTTGTTTATTGTTGTTGTTGTTTTCATTTTTTCTGCACCCTTAGAACCCTTTAAAAACAGGGATGTGAAATAATTGTAAAGATAATGTCAGGGATCTCATTGTTTCCTGATGATTCCCCTAACCTAGAGATATCAAAGGATCAAAGATGATAAGACCTACGAGTTGAAAATTGCCAAGAGAATTACTAAGTGAAGAAGAAAATAAAGAATGATTATCCACCATTCAGCTTGAGTACTGTCCATTCAATCAGTAGAAGCACCCTGCCTGTGCTCTGAAGTGAAAAATTGCTGCTCACTGGACATATAACTTCACACTCATCAAAAACTGAGAGTAAAAGAATAGCTATGCTTACAGGTTTATGTAATTTATTCTATTATTTAAAACAACCTAGATGATCAGTAGCTAGGTAACATAATGAGAACATTGATGATGCAATGATGATAGATGATATATAATTCATATCAAGATACTACAATATCTAAAATTCTAGATATTCTGGATATCTTGTAGTTGTAAGATAATTAAGTTGTTGATTCAACTTGAGATCTACATATTATAGCAGTAAATTTAAACTAAATGTGACTTTTAGAGCTCAGATTTGAATATGAGTTGTCTTGTTCTTGGTAATTCTACTCCAGTAAGCATTTGCAATGGTAATTATTAATCAGTCTAGTTAAATAAATAAATTTGATGATGTTTACTTATTAATAAATAACTGTAAACATAGTTTAATGTTCAACTTAGTGTCTGTGTATATCTTATGTATGTTCTGTAGTGCATCTCTCTAAAGTTTTCATAACATGTACATTAGAGATTTAAACTAAAATTTTAATTTATTGATGTCATGGATTTTGCTTTACTAATGCTCAGTGAAATCATTAAACATGCTTTCAAAAATGGGCTCATCTTGTCTGACCATTTGTACTGAACTTCAATGCAATTCCTCACATGTTTCTGGGTTTAAACCTTAATTTTGTCAAAGACTATCATGATTGCTACTAATTCAGACTAGTTATTTAAGAAACCACACACATTTTTAGGTTTACACATGACTGTCTTTCTCTCCTAATTTTTCTCCTATAACAGGTATTTCCTGATAGACAGTGTATGTAACAGTCACATCTGATGCTTCTTTTCTTGAGGGATTGCTTTTGACTCATTAACTTTACCTGGGGAAGCAATGTCACTCATATTTGGCTTTGATTTCTCTTCATTTTATGCATTTCTATCCACCACATTTCAGCATGAATGTTTAATTCTACACAGGAAATAACTTACCCAGTATCCCCAGTTGATTGACATTCTTTCTTTTTTTGCAGTTTATGTCTGAGGATACTCTAAATATAATGGATGGAGGCAACTGGTCTGTGGTGTCAGAATTTGTACTCTGGGGACTTGCCCACTCAAAAAATATTCAGGTCTTACTCTTTGTGATATTTCTGATGCTTTATCTGTTCATTGTGTCTGGAAATATTGTCATCCTGATCTTAATAACCACTGACTCTCATCTACATTCTCCCATGTACTTCTTGTTGGCCAACCTGTCCTTTGTTGATATGTGGCTTTCCTCAAACATCACTCCTAAGATGATCACAGACTTTCTCAGGGAAAACAAGACCATTTCCTTTGCAGGATGCATGTCCCAGGTCTTTTTTACCCATTGCATTGCTGGAGGAGAGATGGTGCTGTTGGTGGTAATGGCTTATGACCGCTATGTGGCCATCTGCAAACCACTCCACTATTTTACCATCATGAACCTGAAGAGATGTACTGGGTTAGTATTGACTTCCTGGACAATTGGATTTATACATGGTATAAGTTACTTGGTAGTGTTTGTGCAGCTGCCTTTTTGTGGTCCCAAGGAAATAGACAGTTTCTTCTGTGACATGCCACTGGTAATCAAGCTAGCCTGCATGGATTCCCATGATTTAAATACTTTAATGAATGCTGAATGTGGGGTTGTTGTTGTAACCTGCTTTAGTCTCTTGCTCATATCCTATACCTACATCCTTGTCACTGTTAAGAAGAGCTCTAAAGCTGGGGCATCTAAGGCTTTATCCACTTGCAGTGCCCACATCACTGTAGTGCTGATCTTTTTTGTACCCTGTATCTTCATCTATGTATGGCCCCTCAGTATCACTTGGTTTGACAAATTTCTTGCTGTATTTTACTCTGTTATTACTCCTCTCCTAAACCCAACCATTTATACATTGAGAAATAAAGAGATTAAAAATGCTATGAAAAGATTCATAGGCAAATTTCTGGGTCCCAAGGGAAATTCCTAATATCCAGAATTGTGTAATAGTTTCCTCACATGTTGAGACTTGCTCTATTAAAAAGCTTTAAAACTAACAATGTTGTTTCTATTTAAAATATATACTAAGCTTTCAATAGATATATAATTTAATATTTTTAAAAGAATATGACATTTACTGCTCATCTGTCAAAATATTATAATTCCTTCATATTACAATCTAAATATGAATAATCTTTTCACATGCCATCAAACTATGCTTCTATGTTTAATAAAGTTGTACTTAACTTTTCAAACTAATATCATTTGTTTAACTTTATAAATAAAATATTAGTAATTTTTCCCTGAGTTTAATTTTGTACACAACCATATATGCCCCAAATTACTTTCTTCTTTTACCAAATAACTGATATCATTTCTGTCTTATCACAACTATCTACCAAAATACTAATGGGGTAGGCAAAAAGTATTAAGAATGGTGAAATGAAGTAATAAACTTCACATGGAACAGCTGTGAGCTTTATTTTTGATCTCTTTAAAAATCAGTTTAATATAGTGTCATAATAAAATGAATGAATAAAGTTTAATTAGATTTCAATCTTATCCCAATCTTGTATTAAAACTTTTAATTTCAAATATTACTTAATATTGCATAATATCCTGAACTTTTATCTCCATGAGTACACATGTCCATAAATAGATTAATTACTTTAACTATTGTACTTCATTTAATGATTATCACAGATGAGACATTTAACAAAAGCATTTGTAAGTACACATATGTTGCTGTTGGTTAGTGAAGCTGCCGACATGTCTAAAACAACTCAGATTACTGGTTTTGCCCTTGTTTGTCCACCATAGCCATGTGGAAAGACCCCACTGATGAATCAACAACATGCTTTATTATTAAGACACAGAGAAATCAATCTCAAATTGACTAAGGATCTTCCTTCCATTCGATAGCATTCAGAATGCTAAACATTGCTAAAGGCATTAGGGAAAAAAAGACCTCAATGGTCTTCCTCAACTCTAGACTCAGGATGGGCAAATAGAAACTTCTCTGGCAAGATATATCTACTATTATAACAATGCAATAGTCTGGCAGAGAAAACAATTAATTTGTTTTGATGCCTCTTCTATAGGAGAGAGATTATGCCTGATACTGTAATGTTGGTTAAAACCTGAAAACCATTCAAGCAGCTTACTAGTTTCAGATTTTCCATTTATTTTATTCATTCAGAGTTGACATTTTGTTTTTAAGGATGAGAAATAAAAGTTTAATTTCACTCTTTTTATAGGCATCCAGTTTTTCAAACACGATTTGTTGGAAGATTCTGTCTTTGTCTCATGTTATTTTGTCATCTTTATTGAAAATCAGGTCACTGTAAGCTTGTGGAGTTAAGTCAAAATCTTCTACTATATAATATTAATTTAGACAAAGGTAGACAATCATGCCATTGCCACTTGTTTTGCTTTGTAGTATAACTTGAGGTGCATAATAATCCAATGAATACTTTTCTCTTTGCTCTGGAACACTTTTGCAATCTTTGTGCTTCCAAATTGTTCTTGTTGGGAGATCATTGATATATGATTGGTGATTTCTTGAGAGGTGATATTTTAATATTGTTTATGGTTTTGTGATATGATGTTGGCCTCTGGATTCAAGTTGTTGGTTAAAGATTTTAAATGATGTTTTAGCCCATTATGCTGATAGTATAAGGAAGGACAGTGGGCTAGAGATTTGATGAAATTACTGGGGAACAATGAATGGAATAATAGAAGAGTCAGGACTCTGACCAAATCTGGTCATTTGTGCTCAAGGCTTGGCAGAGAGGATCATGGTGCAGTGAGAGATGAGCAATGGTCAGTTCAGGTCTTTTACTAGATCTTGTATTTATCCAGGATCTTGGGTGAATTCTGCAGGTCTCTTAAAACATCTGTCCATGTGGGCTGGTGCCTGGTAGAGTTTGTTATGCAATATGTACTACTTCATGATACACTATTTCCATAAATTTAACAATATTGTACATTTTAAATTAGTTTACAGGGTACAGAGGTTCAGAAGTGTTCTTACTACATACATAAACAAGAAATAACTGGTAACAGAAAAAATGATATTTTCGGCCAGGCAGTGGTGGCACACACCTTTAATCCCAGCACTTGGGAGGCAGAGGCAGCAGCACTTGGGAGGGAGGCAGAGGCAGGCAGATTTCTGAGTTTAAGGCCAGCCTGGTCTACATAGTGAGTTCCAGGACAGCCAGGGCTATACAGAGAAACCATGTCTCTAAACACCAAAAACCAAAAAAAAAAAAAAAAAAGATATTTTCATTAGCTTGATTGAAAAGTTTATTTTATGGAATACAAAGCAAAACACTGCTCTTCACCTTAAATATACACATTAGGTGAGTAATTATAATTCAACAAAGATTAAAAGTGTGATAGAAGACATGAAAATTTGAATAAACGAAAGGAACAAAGTGTAACATTTAGGAGTAGAAACATATAAAGTTGAGTATATATTAGTAAAATAAGTAAAGATTGTACTAGAAGTTCTGTGAGACAGATAAATCTCTCTCTCTCTCTCTCTCTCTCTCTCCCCTCTTAATATTTTCAAGTGCCTGAATAAATAAATATCTTATAATATATATGATACTTTATTTCTCTCAAAGTATGGTGACCTAAAATCTAATTTAATCTAAGAAAAACTCACAGCAACATTGAGGTTATCTTTTGACAAAAATATCATTATTGGGGTTTAATAATATCTACACATAAAATTAACAACTAGAATCAACAAAGCCAAAACTTGAATCTTTTCAGTGTTTGATTCCATTGAGAGTTTCACCATGTGAGGAAATGTTATGTAAAGTATTAGGCCTTACCAATTTTTTTTTTAATTTTAATTTTAATTTTTTGATATTTTATTTACATTTCAAATGTTTCCCACTTTCCAGAAATCCCCTTTGGAATCCCCTATCACCTCCCCCCACCCCCTTCCTCTATGAGGGTATTCTCCTACCTATCCACCCTCCTCTTCCATAATTGGCATTCCCCTATACTGGAGCATCTAACACCCTTAGGTCCAAGGGCCTCTCCTCCCCCTGATGACTAACAAGACCCTCCTCTGCCAAGTATGTGGCCACCACCATGGGTCCCTCCATGTGTATTCTTTGGTTGGTGATCCAGTTTCCAGGAGCATCAGGAGGTCAGGCCAGTTAACACTGTTGCTACCTCCCTGGGGCTGCAAACTCCCTCAGCTCCTTCAGTCCCTTCTCCAACTCCTCCATCTGGGACCTCAGACTCAGCAAAATGGTTGCTGTGCAGTGAATCTTGGGTATTCTGAACTTTTGGGCTAATAACCACTTATTAGTAAGTACATACCATGTTCATTCTTTTGTGACTATGTTATCTTGCTAAGGATGATATTTTCAAGTTCCATCCATTTGCCTGCGAATTTCATGAAGTCATTGTTTTTAATAGCTGAGTAGTATTCCACTGTGTAAATGTACCATATTTTCTGTATCCATTCCTCTGTTGAGGGACATCTGAGTCGTTTCCAGTTTCTAGCTATTATAAATATGGCTGCTATGAACATAGTGGAGCATATGTCTTTATTACATGTTGGAACATCTTCTGGGTATATACCCAGGAGTGGAATGGCAGATTCCTCAGGTAGTATTATGTTCATTTTTCTGAGGGTCCACCAAACTGATTTCCAGAGAAGTTGTAACAACTTGCAAACCTACCAGCAATGGAGGAGTGTTCCTTTTTCTCCATATCCTCTCCACCATCTGCTGTCACCTGAGATTTTAGTTTTAGCCATTCTGACTGTTGTGAGGGGGAATCTCAGGGTTCTTTGATTTTCATTTCCCTGATGACTATGGATGTTGAACATTTCTTTAGGTGCTTCTCGGCCATTAGAGTTTCCTTACTTGAGAATTATCTGTTTAGCTCTGTTCCCCATCTTTTTGATAGAATTATTTGGATCTCTGGAGTCTAAATTCTTGAGTTCTTTGTATATATTGGATATGAGCCCTCTATTGGACATAGGATTGGTAAAGAACTTTTCCCAATCTGTTGGTTGCCATTTTGTCCTATTTATAGTGTCTTTTGACTTACAGAATCTTTGTAATTTCATGAGGTCCTATTTGTCGATTTTTGATCATAGAGCATAAGCCATTTGTATTCTCTTCAGGAACTTTTCCTCTGTGCCCATGTGTTCAAGACTTTTCCCCACTTTCTCTTCTATTAGATTCAGTGTATCTGGTTTTATGTTGAGGTCCTTGATCCACTTGGACTTGAGCTTTGTACAGGGAGATAGGAATGGATCTATTCACAATCTTCTACATGTAGACCACCAGTTGAACCAGCACCATTTGTTGAAGATGCTTTCTTTTTTCCACTGGATAGTTTTAGCTCCTTTGTCCATAATCTAGTGACCTTAAGTGGGTAAGTTCCGGTTCTTGAATTCTATTTCATTGATCTACCTGCCTCTCACTGTACCAATACCATGTAGTTTTTATCACTACTGCTCTGTACTACAGCTTAAGGTCAGGGAGGCTGATTTCCCCCAGAAGTCTTTTCATTGTTGAGAATAGTTTTTGCTATTCTGGGTTTTTTGTTTTTCCATATGAATTTGAGAATTGCTCTTTCTAAGTCTATGAAGAATTGAGTTGGAATTTTGATGGGTTTTGCATTGAATCTGTAGATTGATTTCGGCAGGATGGCCATTTTAACTATATTAATCCTACCAATCCATGAGCATGGGAGATCTTTCCATCTTCTGTGGTCTTCTTCGATTTCTTTCTTCAGAGACTTGAAGTTCTTGTTATACAGATCTTTCACTTGTTTAGTTAGAGTCACAGCAAGATACTTTATACTATTTGTGACAATTGTGAAGGGTGTCATTTCCCTAATTTCTTTCTCAGTCTGTGTATCCTTCGAGTATAAGAAGGCTACTGATTTGCTTGAGTTAATTCTATATATGGCCACTTTGCTGAAGTTGTTTATCAGCTGTGGCAGATCTGTGGTGGAGCTTTTTGGGTCTCTTAAATATACGATCATATCATCTGCAAATGGTGATATTTTGATTCTTCCTTTCCAATTTATATCCGTTTGACCTCTTTTTGTTGTCTAATTGCTTTAGCTGGAACTTCAAATACTCTGAATAGATAGGGAGAAAGAGGGTAGACTTGTTTAGTCCTTGATTTTAGTGGGATGGCTTCAAGTTTCTCTTCATTTAATTTGATGTTGGCTACTGGTTTGCTGTATATTGCTTTTACTATGTTTAGGTTTGCTCCTTGAATTCCTGATCTTTCCAAGACTTTTATCATGAAGGGATGTTGAATTTTGTCAAATGCTTTTTCAGCATCTAATGAATTGTCCATGTGGTTTTTTTTCTTTGAGTTTGTGTATGTAGTAGATTAAATTGATGGATTTCCAGGTATTGGACCTTTGTAATTCCATTGCTTTCTGGATACTCTCAACCACACATCTTTGCTCCAGGGAGCTAAATGATTGTGATTCTCTACTCTATGGCAGACTGCAAAGACTACTGCTAAATAAGTATAACTGAATCAGATAAACCCACGAGCCAGAATGAACCTTTAATCCTCATAAGTTAACTTAAGGGTTTTTTATTGTTTTGTTTTTTTTTTAAATGATAGAAAAGAAAAAGTGCGTACCATGCTGTTTTGTAAACATATTGTTAATTCTGCTGAATTTGTGATATTTTTGTCATTAATATTTAGACTTCTTATATGTTGCTATGAAAGCAAAAGCAAATTATAGCTATTACATTTGTCTCAAAGGAGGTTTTAATCACTAAGAGAAAGTTTTTAAAATTCAGACCCAAATGTCCTTTTTCCCAAATACTGCTCATATAGAATGCGTCTATAGTATAGAGAGATTGCTGCAATATGTAGATAGAATGGCCATTTATATACCAGCAGTGATTAACAAAATTTCAAAAGCAATTTAAAACTTCTGAGTAAGCTTAATGATTTTAGAAACATTTCATGGCTAGTTGACTGTTATTATGTTGGACAATAAATTTTATTTTCAGAAAAAAAAAAAGAAATTTCAAGCAATTATCTAGTCCCAGTACAATTAAAATAAATCATTATAAGTTAGCAGCAAACTAGAACTATATAATTAATTTTAGGGTATATTTTTTTCTATAAAATATTTTTAAAAATCAATAATCTCTTGGTGCCTATCTAAATTTTATTGGAACCTTCTTAATTACTCCTAACAAAGTGGTGAGTATTGTTATTTGTTCAGCGGATACTTAAAGTTAATATGCCAGTTGAATTTAAACATCCATATCTTTCTCTATATCTATTATGTATTGCAATGATTTGCTTTATTTATCTTTGTATTAAGCTGTCTCCCATATATAATTCACTTTGCTACACATCAAAAAGACCTATTTTGAAGGAAAAACAAATTATAAATATTCTTACATATTAAAAGTCTTTTGACTAACTTACTAACCATTTTAGATTTTTTGTAGTAAAGCACAATATTTTAATCACACAAATTCTGCCTTTGAAATCCAAGTAAATAAAGTAATTGTTTGAGGTGCTGGCATATTAAAGGCTTAAGAGAAATATCAAAAAAAAAAAAAAAAAGAAAAAGAAAAGATAAAGAAACATCCCTTCATTCCTGGGATGAAGTGTACTTAATCATGTTGAATGATCATTTTGATGTTTTCTTGGATTTGGTTTGTGAAAATTTTATTTAGTATTTTTGTGTCAATATTCATAAAGGAAATTGGTCTGAAGTATTCTTTTATTGTTGGGTCTTTGTGAGGTTTTGGTATTAGTGCAACTGTGGCCTCATAGAATGAATTGGGTAGTGTTCCTTCTGTTGCTATTTTGTGGAATAGATTGAAGAGTATTGGTATTAGGTTTTCTTTGAAGGTCTGGTAGAATTCTGCACTGAACCCATCTGGTCCTGGGCTTTTTTTGGTTGGGAGACTTTTAATGACTGCTTCTGTTTTTTTTAGGGGTTATGGGACTGTTTAGATTGTTTATCTGATCCTGCCTTAATTTTAGTATTTGGTATCTGCCTAGAATCGTGTCCATTAATTCCAGTTTTTCCAATTTTGTTTTGTATAGGCTTTTGTAGTAGGATTTGAGGATTTTTTGAATTTCCTCCGAATCTGTTGTTATATCTCCCTTTTCATTTCTAATTTTGTTAATTTGGATATTGTCTCTGTGCCCTCTGGTGAGTCTGGCTAAGGGTTTATCTATCTTGTTGATTTTCTCAATGAACTAGCTCCTGGTTTATTGATTCTTTGTATAGTTCTTTTTGTTTTTACTTGGTTGATTTCAGCCCTGAATTTGATTATTTCCTACCTCCTACTCCTCTTGGGTGTATTTGCTTCTTTTTGTTCTAGAGTTTTCAGGTGTGCTGTAAAGCTGCTAGTATATACTCTTTCCAGTTTCTTTTTGGAAGCACTCAGAGCTATGAGGTTTCATCTAAACACTGCTTTCATTGTGTCCCACAGGTTTGGGTATGCTGTACTTTCATTTTCATTAAAGTCTAGGAAGTCTTTAATTTCTTCCTTTATTTTCTCCTTGACCAAGTTATCATTGAGCAGAGCTTTGTTCAGCTTCCACGTGTACGTGGACTTTCTTTTAATGTTGTTGCCATTGAAGACCAGCCTTAATCCATAGTGATCTGATAGGAGGCATGGGATTATTTCAATCCTCTTATATCTGTTGAGATTTGTTTTATGACCAATAATATGGTCAGTTTTGGACAAGGTACCATGAGGTGCTGAGAAGAAGGTATATTTTTTTGATTTAGGATGAAATGGTCTATAGATATCTGTTAAATCCATTTGGTTCATAACATCTGTTAGTTTCACTGTGTCTCTATTTATTTTTTGTTTGTAAGACCTGTCCATTGATGATAGTGGGATGTTGAAATCTCCCACTATTATTGTGTGAGGTGCAATGTGTGCTTTGAGCTTTAGTAAAGTTTCTTTTATGAATGAGTGTGCCCTTCAATTTAGGGCATACATGTTCAGAATTGAGAGTTCTTCTTGGTAGACTTGTCCTTTGATGAGTATGAAGTGTCCTTCCTTATCTTTTTTGATAACTTTTGTTGAAAGTCGATTTTATCTGATATTAGAATGGCAACTCCAGCCTGTTTCTTGGGGCCATTTGCCTGGAAAATTGATTTCCAGCCCTTTACTCTGAGATAGTATTTGTCTTTAACATGGATGTGCGTTTCCTGGATGCAGCAATATGCTGGGTCCTGCTTATGGATCCAGTCTGTCAGTCTATGTCTTTTTATTGGGGAATTGATTCCTTTGACATTAAGAGATATTAAAGAATAGTGATTGCTGCTTCCTGTTATTCTTTATGTTCTTTTTATGTTTGTGTGGCTGTCTTCTTTGAGTTTGTTCAAAGAAGATTACTTTTTTGCTTTTTCTAGAGTGTAGTTTCCCTCCTTGTGTTGGCATTTTCCATCTATTATTCTTTGTTGGGCTGGGTTTGTAGAGACATACTGTGCAAATTTGTTTTTGTCATAGAATACTTTGGTTTTACCAACTATGATAATTGAGAGTTTTGCTGGGTATAGCATCCTGGGCTGGCATTTGTGTTTTCTTAGGGTCTGTATGAGATCTGTCCAGGATTTTCTTGCTTTCATAGTCTCTGGTGAGAAGTCTGGTATAATTCTAATAGGTCTGCCTTTATATGTTACTTCACCTTTTTCCCTTACTGCTTTTAATATTCTTTCCTTATTTTGTGTATTTGGTATTTTGCCCTTAAGGTGATTGGAGGAATTTCTTTCTGGTCCAATCTATCTTGAGTTCTGCAGGCTTCTTGTATATTTATGTTCATCTCTTTCTTTCGGTTAAGGAAGTTTTCTTCTATAATTTTGTTGAAGATATTTACTGGTCCTTTAATTTGGGAATCTTCACTCTCTTCTATACCTATTATCCTCAGATTCTGTCTTCTCATTGTATCCTGGATATCCTGGATGTTTTGGGTTAGGACATTTTTGCATTTTGTGTTTTCTTTGACTGTTGGGTCAATTTTTTCTATGGTATCTTCTGCACCTGAGATTCTCTCTTCTATCTCTTATGTTCTGTTGGTGATGCTTGCATCTATGAATCCTTATCTCTTTCCTGGGTTTTCTAACTCCAGGGTTGTCTCCCTTTGTGATTTCTTTATTGTTTCTATTTCTATTTTTAGTTCTTGGATGGTTTTGTTTATTTCCTCCATCTGTTTGATTGTATTTTCCTGTAATTCTTTAAGGGATTTTTGTGTTTTCTCTTTAAGGGCTTCTAGTTGTTTACCTATGTTTTCTTGTATTTCTTTAAGGGACTTATTTATTTCCTTCTTAAAATCTTCTAGCATCATCATGGGGTGTGATTTTAAATCTGAGTCTTGCTTTTCTGGTGTGTTGGGTTATCCAGGGCTTTCTGTGGTGTGAGAGCTGGGTTCTGATTATGCCAAGTAACCTTAGTTTCTGTTCCTTATGTTCTTGCCCTTGCCTTTCGCCATCTGGTTATCTCTGGTCTTACTCTCTTTGACTGTTTCTTGTACTTCCTGCAAGCCTCAATGTCAATACTCTTTGAAGACCAGTTCTCTCTGAGAGGAATTTGAATTTGTAGAGCTGTGGTACAGGGTCAGCTCTGAGTTATAGACAGAAACCAGAAGGATCTAGTCCCTAGCTGTCCCTTGGTTCCTGTGTCCTGATGTCTCTGCAAGGGTCCCTCTTGGTCCAGTGGATTTGAACAGAAGTGGTGGTCTTGCCTGTGCAGGAAGGTGTGTTGGTATTCCTGGGATACCAGTTCTCTCCTGTCACTATTTGAGTATGGAGCCCTGTGTCACAGGATCTACTCCCCTGACACCGAAAGAAACCAGAAGACCACTCCTCAGTCCCTGTGTTCAGGGGATGCCAGGTGGGTCCCTATAAGCAGAGAGGCTTGCCCACACTCCTGGGAGTCTAGCTTTCTCCTGGCACTATTTGGCTATGGAGCTCTGGTGGCCCAGGCAGAGGTCACCCTGGCCTTACCTATTTTTGACAGCTACTTTTTCACACTTTGAATTTGATGAATATTCCAGATTATTTTTCCAATGACTATTCATACTTCAATTGTTTGTTATTGAATCTATCTAGTATTTTAGCACATTTCATTTTTGTGAATATTTCCTGTAGAATATCATTATGTAGAGAATCTTTATTGGTTAAGCTCATTAATACTTACTTTTCACATTATTTTTCCCACATGCTGTGAATCATGATCAATGTGTTAAAGTTTTCTGATTATTAACCTCTTGTAAGTTTTATTACAAAACTCTTACCTAATAATTTTTTGCTTCTATTATTTATCTTATGTACGTTAATTAATTTTCTAATTCCATGATTACAAATTTGAATTAGGAACTTCAATTTTTCTAAACTATTTACTCCTAATCTATATAATTACCTCTCCTCAGACTAAAAATATCAAAGTATATATACTTGATTGTTTTTATTTTTAATACTCACATTATAGAATATTTGGTTTTCTTATATTTATTATAAAAAATAAAGACGTGTCAGAGTATTTAATAAGTTAACTAGTTCAATCCAAATAAATTAAAATGTAATTTTTTATTTTAACATTCATTTTGTTGATGCCATTATATACTAATGCTTCAACTTCTTATACTCATCATTACTTCACTAATCCTCCTATTAGCTATTTCTTGTTGTTGTTGTTCTTGTTTTTCTTCTTGTTGTTTTTCTTGTTGTTTTTGTTGTTTTTCATGCCCTTTTGTTGTTCTTGTTCTTCTTGTTCTTGTTCTTGTTGTTCTTGTTCTTGTTGTTCTTGTTCTTGTTCTTGTTCTTGTTCTTGTTCTTGTTCTTGTTCTT
>JADRCH010007929.1:46708-58836 GCA_019843965.1 Rhynchomys soricoides
AATGATTAGTCACCTTATATATGATCAAATTCTTTAATATGCTCAAAGCTATGCTCATAGTAATGTTAAATGTATATGTAATTCAGTCATAGGGACAAGATTTATTTAGCTTCCTGCAAGTGTTTTCAAGTTTAAGCTTAAACAAGTACCTAAAAGCAAATAAAGTGTGATTAGCTCAGGTATATTTAGTAGATAATGGTCCTTAAACTCTTCAGAGTTCTGCTCAATATAGCTTTTAAAAGGTTTAATGAAAAAGCTTTCCATGATAGACATAAATGTCAGATACCAGTGGCAATCTTAAGGTCAGAGAGGCAAGAGAGGGGTGGGATTATGGCAGACAGCATCACGTCGATTGTGACTAACCACTGGGAAATGCTGCCTCATGATTCACCAGCTGTAAGGACTCTGCCCAAACTGTGGGCACTGTTTGGTTCATTGCTCTACTCTGCCTAAGACAAATTAGGCCATTTCCCCAAGTACCTCCTCCAGAGAAAAGTCTGTTGTTTCTTCTGGGTCTGGCCGAAGACAGAAGCTGCCCAGACCTCTGCCTCCAAAAAAAGTCATCAAGACCTCAGGACCCTAGAGTAATGCTCCAGATAGTGGTAAGTTTCTGTCATTTTACATGATACATGGGGCATTTAGATTGTATTTCCTGCTATAATTTATCATTATCAGATCTTTGATAGTGTTTATGACTGCCTAACTATGTGACCTTGGATTATAGTGACTGATCTCAGTAATCAACCACTTGTGTCTCATGGTTAATAATTAAATTTTTAAATAGTTTAAAGTTTATGTAAATTATCAAGGTCTAAGAAGGTATTTTAAGATGTGTAAAAGAAAGTTTTAATGGAATAAGTTAGTGATTTAAGGTATATTAAAAGTGAGAAATGTTTCAGAAATCTTTCCCTTTCTAGCTATTGTAATACTTAGACTTCTAATATTCAGAGTTTTGACATTAATTAATCTGATAGGGTATAATCTAGATCTGGCCCAAATGTCAGGAGGAAATAGTTATAGATGAGATTACTTTTTCACTTACCAACAACAGGCTGGGATGTTATTTCTCAAAGCAGGGCAAGTCTCACTCAGGATCTGTTGTTCCCTACGAGCACTTATCACCCCAGCTGATACCTGGAACCTGTCTGTTGGGAGCCGTCTGAGCGCCCACATCCGCCATTACAAGATAGCGCCTACATCTGGCCGAGGACAAGTTGTAAACAGGCTAGTGCGCATGCACCAGGTAATTTTCCACCTCAGAGTCTCAGCCTCTCTCGTGGCGGCATCTGGCCTGGTGTGCGGGAGCCAATGGGGAAGCTCCATGTCCCAGGCAAGCGCTGTGACCCATATAAAGGGCGGGTATTCTATTGTTCTGTGTCTCCACTCGTGGCCAGCTTATGCTCTCCCTCTCAAGATGCATTAAAGCTGTTCCTGCAGAAGGATCCTATGTGTGCCGCGTCGTTCTTGCTGGCGAGACCGTAGCGCGGGACACCTGTCCACTCTAGAGGCTGGGCTTCTGCTTCCCTTTACCCAGCCAGGATCTCTATATAACTCAACCATTTTGGTCATGCCATTCTCTTAGTCCAGGCTGCTGTTCTTGGTTAGTAGCTCTGCTCTTGCTTCCCCTCCCTCTCTTCTCTCATGGTCCAATTTATTCTCCTCACAAAGTCCAGCTTATACTCTTACCTTGGTCTGCTTTCTACCTTATATCTAAAATAAAAATATCTGTACTTTAGGAGCAGTCATGTTCTCCTCCTTTTATTTTATTTTTTCATTCAATTAGGTTCATTTTTAAGTATTTGAAACTTTATGTATCTGTTGGGTAAGATTTAAATTCATGAAAAAAGAGAGATTTTTGGATTGCTCCTTTGGCTAGCAGCCATCACAACTAGCACAAAGCTGTGAAAAAAAGTTCTAAATTTGGTAGTGGATGAAAACAATTCTAAATGTGGTAGCAGCTGAGATTCTTCCCTTCTAAGCTACATTGTTAAAGCAATGCTGTCAATGAAAGGTATAAAGAAGATGGCTTCGCCTGCACTACCCTTCTGGCCCCTATTGTAACTTTCTCCTTCTTGTCAGATGTGTCTGCTTTTTATGAAACAGCAAGAATTTCTATCAGTGTCATTTTGATTTCCTCCATTTTCTTAGATTTTTTTCATTGTCCACTAGAAAATCTAGCAGTGCTTTAACTATCTCCCCCACCCTCAGTCAGGCATCCCGATTTTAGCCATCATAATGGATAGAAAGACTCAGACAAAGAACTTTTAGTCCTAACTTCCACTCTTTGTGCATTATTTAAGGCAATCTGCCATTACCAGATCAAAGGGCTCCCCTCCAGAAAACTAAGAATTTGTCTGTAGAAAGTCAGATCCAAACTTTTCTAGATCAGATACTTGTACTTTAATTTCTTAATCTTTGAGCAGGGACTTTACCTCCTGTGTCTAAGCTATTCTCTTGATCAGGTGGCAAAGCTTCCATTCTGTTCTTGCTTTTCTTTCTTTTTTTCTTTCGTTCTTTCATTCATTCTTTCTTTCTTTTGTTCTTTCTTTCTTTTCCTTTCTTTAAATTATTTATTTTCATCCCAAACACTGCTCCCTCCTGGTCCCCCCTCACTGACACCTTCTCTTTCATACTCCTTCCCCTTCTCTTCTTGGAGGGTGGGTGTGCCCTGGGTATCCCCCACCATGGTGCATCAAGTCTCTGTCAGATTAGGGTCATCCTCTCTCACTGAGGCCGGAAAAGACAGCCCTGTTGGGAATCAGACACCATAGTCTGGCTACAGCTTTAGGGAAACTCTCTGCTCTATTTGTATGTGGGACCCACATGGACACTGAGATGCACATCTTGATATATGTACCAGCAGTCTCATTTCAGACCGTGTGTCTTTTTCAGACTTTGGTGGCTCCGATTCTGAGAGCTCCCAGAGGTCCAGGTTGGTTGACTCTGTTGGTCCTCTTATGGTGTTCTCATTCCCTTCAGGATAGGTTCCCTGCAAACATAATGGAGTATCATTAATAGCATCAGGAATTGGTTCTTGCCCATAGGATGAGCCTCTAGTTATTGCTTGGCTATTCCCTCAGTATCTGCTCCATTATCTGTACCTGTAAGCAGAAAAAGACGTTGACAAAAATCCAATACGCTTTCATGTTAAGTCTTAAGAGAGAGCAGAGAAACAAGACATATACCTAAACCTAATAAAAGCAATATACGGCAAGTCAATAGCCAACATCAAATTAAATGGACAGAAATTTAAGGCAATCCCACTAAAGTCAGGGACAAGACAAGGCTGCCCACTATCTCCTATCTATTCAATATAGTACTTGACGTTTGAGCTAGAGCAATAAGACAACTAAAGGAATCAAGTGGATACACATTAGATTGGAAAAAGTCAAAGTATCGCTATTTGCAGATGATATGATAGTATACCCCAAAATTCTACCAGAGAGCTCCTACAGTTACTAAACAACTTCAGCAAAATGATTGGCTACAAAATTAGCTAAAAAATCAGTAGCTGTTCTTTATACAATTGCTAAACAATCTGCCAAAGAAATTGATGAAACAACCACCTTTCTTCTCTCTCTCTCTCTCTCTCTCTCTCTCTCTCTCTCTCTCTCTCTTCTATTTTTTTTTAAATATAGGCACTTAGACCTGGATCTATTGTGTCCAATATTGTGGGTATATTGTGTATTAATTTTTGTTGATTTCTAGAAAATCTTTAATTTTTTTATTTCTGTCTTGACTCATTTTTCATTTAATAAAGAAATTTTTATTTTCCATGACTTTGTAACTTTCATGTATCTGTTGATATCTAGCCTTACTATATGGTGGTCTGATAGGATTCAGGGAGTTATTTCAATTTTCTTGTATCTGATGAGACTTGCTTAGTGTCTAAGTATGTAACCAATTTTGGAGAAATTTCCATAAGATTTAGAGAAACAGAATATTCTTTTGTGTTTGTTTGAAATGGTTTTTAAGTATAAGTTAGGTCCACTTGGTGTATAACATCTATTTAACTCCAGTATTTCTCTGTTTACTTTTTGTCTCCATGTCATGTCTATCAGTAATAGTGGAATAGGGAAGAATTCACTATTAGTTTGTAAGGGTCAGTATATGATTTAAGTTGCGGTTATGTGTGTGTGTGTGTGTGTGTGTGTGTGTGTGTGTGTGTTTAAATAAACTTGGATACCCATTTATTCATGGCATAAACCTCAGCTCAAAGGCCCAGACGGTATTTTCAACAAAATCGTAGAAGAATTTTTTTCTAACCTAAAGAAGGTGATGTCTATAAATTTACAAGAAGCATACAAAACAGCAAATAGATTAGACCAAAATAGGAAGTCCCTCAGCACACAATAATCAAAATACTAAATGTATAGAACAAGGAAAGATCCAATGTATGCATGCTGCTTGATTTTGGCTTAGTCTCTGGGAGGTCTGAGGGGTTTGGGTTAGTTTACACTCTTGTTCTTCCTATGATGTTGCAATCCCCTTCAGCTCCTCAGTCCTTCCTCTAACTCTTCCATAGGGGTCCCAGACCTCAACCCCATGGTTAGCTGAAAGTATCTGCATTTGTCTCAGACTGCATTTGTCTGGTAGAGCCTCTCAGAAATCAGCTATGCCAGGCTCCTGTCTGCAATTACAATATGTGCAGGTCACCAAATGTCCTTTCTTTCAGTCTCTGTTCCATTTTGTCCTTGCATTTCCTTTAGACAGGACCAATTTTGGGTTAAAAATTGTGAAGATGGGTAGGTGGTCCCCTGATTCAACTGAGGGCCATGTCTATCTACTGGAGGTGGTCTTTTCAGGTTCCATGTCTCCACTGTTGGGCATTTCAGCTAATGTTATCCCCACTGAGTTCTGGTAGCTCTAACATCCCAGGTTTCTAGGACTTTCTAGAGGTTCCCCCTGGTCCCTAATTCCAACTGCTGCATATTTCAATTTATTCTCTCTGGGCATCCCTCTTGCTTCTCCCCATACTTGATCCTCCCCCTCCTTTTCTCCTCCCCCTTCTCTGTCCCATCCAGTTTCCTCCCTCCTTCTGATTCCCACGAGTATTTTGTCCACCCTCTAAGTAGGTTTCCAGTGTCCATACCCAAACATACACAGACCATAGGAAGCTTAACAAGATACTCTCATTTTTTACCAGTTTGTTTATTTGCAGTTTGCAGCTTTAATGACCATGACAAAATTAAAAGGAGCTGTGATACATCACTAATAATTCTAAATTGCATCTGATAAACACATTCAAGACTTGTCTCAAGTTGTGCTTCTTCACCAGCATGGGTTCCTGGTTTCTTCTGAAGGATTCAAACACACTTTTCTTCCCAATCACTGCAAATGGAGAGTTAGTACATTAAATAAGCTTCTCTGGTCTTGGCAGTACTACTTTAGAAAATAAGATTAGCCCAACTTAGGATCTATCCCATGGGTGGGCACTAAACCCTGACACTATTAGTGATGCTGTGTAGTGCTTGCAGACAGGAGCCTAGCGTGGTTGTCCTTTGAGAAGCTCTATCTAGCAGTTGACTGAGACAGATGTGCATACTCACAGCCAAACACTGGAATGAGGTCGGGAACCCCTAAGGAAGAGTTAGGCAAAGGATTAAAGGAGCCAAATGAGATGGCAACCCCATAGGAAGACCAACAACCTGGTCTGTCAACTAACCTGGACACCTGGGAGCTCCCAAGACTGAGCCAACAACCTAGGAACATACACAGACTAGCCCCAAACCCTCAGCACATATGTAATAGAGGGCTGCCTTGTCTGGCCTCAATGGGAGAGGGTGTGCCTAAACCTGTAAAGACTTGATACCCCAGGGAGGGGCTGTGCCTGGGGACTGGGGATGGTCACCTGCACAGTGGTAAAGAGAAGGGGGATGGGAAAAGAACTCAGCTGAGTGGGACCTGGATGGGGGAAGCAATATTTAGGATGTAAATAAATAAGTGAATTAATAAATAATAATAATAAACAAAAGAGAAAATAAGTCTCTTGAAATACTTTAAATTGTACATGTCTTTGTTTTTTTTTTGTTTTTTTTTTTAAGTAATGAACTTCTTTGAGGAAAACTATCAGGACTACAAAGTTATGTACGGTTTTGTAAAAGAGAAATATACACAGGTATTACAAGATTCTAAGTACTACAGTCTATGTCTAAAATGACAATATACATTACCATTGAAAACTAGGCTAGAAAAAATATGAAGGTTTCAAAAGTGTTGATTATCCTATTTATCTACATTAAAGTACACATAAAATATTTTTTTCAATTTCCATAATTGTTGGTTTATGTAAATGCATATTTTACCTCTTAGATTCACATAATTTCCATAATATTATCAGTTCATGTTCAATGTTATCTCATTTGGGTAAATATTCTAATAAAGTTATATTCCACGCATATATGTACATTTGTACAAGCAAAATAACATGGCAGCTTGTGCAGTAATTACTGATAATTACAATTAAGGTATGCTGATTTGATTAAAAAAACATTCGTAGCACTTTTATACTGTGATCAGGAGAACATCTTGCAACTTCTTCTCAAGTGAAATTGTTTGAGTTATATGCCATAGTTTTCTTAAAATAATATAAGAAATATTTGTATTCTATGAGTTGACTGTTGTGGTATCCAATTTCTACCCACCAATATCTCATATAGTTATGGGGTACATTCAACAGCACCAGTCAAGTGACCAAGATTTGACATAGATTTGCCATGAATTCAGAAATAATTTTCACAGCATAGGTTTTACGTTGGTCAAATATCACATGGTATAGTGCATGGTCCCATAACTACAAAAAGTTGATCCACTTTGATTATATACATATAGTAAAAGACCAGATAGCATCAAGCTTCTCCTTAGTCCTTATTGGTGAAGTAAAGTGAATAATTCTAAATAATTGTCTAACATTAGCAATGCTGGGATGAGTAACAAGAGGCTCATCTCTTTCTGTTTAGACAAATATGTAATACTCACTATTACTCTTAACAGCAAAATCCCGAAGAGATGTCCAAGGTGATTATTTCTAGAGCTCTAACTTTAATCAGAACACAGAACAGGTGAATTTCACCCATGGGACAATTTCAGGAAGTGAATATAAGTCTGAATGAGGGGAAGACTATCTCCCGAAGACATGGATGTCTTGAACACACATTGGATGATAAGAAAATTTGATTAAAAAAATTTGTGAGTTTTGTAAGTTATCCTGTCTCTAATATCTTTTTGTAAGGTAATTCTTAAAATAATTCCAGTTATCTCCTATTACCAATACCCATTACGTGTGGAGTTGAGATTGGATTTTTTCTTTTCTGACATTTTTAAAGACCAATTAATGTTTTTCTCACCTCTTCTGTTCCATGTGTGTTTATGTCTAAATGAAATGGTCATTATACTTTATCTGAGAATCCATAAAAGTACTATATAACTAATATTGTCCAAATATCCCTACTACATAAGTGAATAAATTTTTAAATAAAGAGTGCATAGTAGATAAGTTTCACCGTAAAAATAGCAGTAAAAATATAATCAAATTAAGTGGGAATTGTGGAAATCAGATTAAAAAATTCTGTCTTCTCTTGTCTGCTAGTACAAAAGAAAAAGTATTCTCTCCAGAGATGAGCTCCCTTATTGGTTGGCGATGCCCAGTTGTCAGTCCTGAAACCATATGCAACAACAAAAATTGACTCAACACGTTGCATTTATATTCATTTTTCATGCATATAATATTCACAATCATATATGTAGCAATAAGAATCAAATGGAAACAGGGAAGAATATGAGTGGGCACTTGGAAGCACTTTCAGGAAGGAAAAGTACTGGGTAAATGATGGAATTCTACTTGCATTAAAAACATATATAAAAGTGAAACATACGTACTACCTACAACCAAACCTGAAACACACAACAAAAACAAAACACAAAGCCACAATCAATCTGTGAAAAAAACAAGCTATTAGAAGGTACTAGTATGCTGCCCTTCTGTCATCAATGCCTATCACATGGAATCTTTTAAGTTGTATAATTCTCATTACACCTGTCAATCCTTACAGATTACAAATACTGAGACTACTACAAAGTTTATCACTTTGATACAAGGGCAATCAATACAGGAAAAAAAATTGAAAATTAAGAGAAAATTAGTAGTTCTCTTTTAGACTCTGAAAAAGATTATTCAGTTTGTATCTGTTCATTCGTGTTTATAATTATTATGTGTACACCACATAGATTCTCTAGAAGAATTGCTACTGAGTTAGATGCAAGAATTGCTGAGATGCTCTTGACAATTATTATGTATCAGAAAGCAGTTGTAGGTATTATACAATTGCAAATGTGTGATATAGTAGTGTCCTATATTTGCAATACTAGAGGAGACACCTTATTTTTTCTTTTATTGGATATTTTCTTTATTTGCATTTCAAATGTTATCTCCTTTCCAGATATCCCCTCCAGAAACCCCCTATCCCATCCCCCTTCCCCTGTCTCTATGAGGGTGCTCCCCCACCCACCCACTCACTTACTTGATTCTACTTTGCAGCAGAGGTTCAAAAGGAAAGGCTGAAGAAGCTCTGTAACGAATGCTTTCTCTTAGTAATTACTTTCATTAGTGATCCAGTTATAAGATGACTGCCAAAATTGAACTGAATATATCGAACACAAATAGAAACCCTTAGACACCAATCGAACAAAACCCAACACCCAACCAATGCTATAGGGGGAGACAGAAAGCACAACAGCTCTCAACAAAAAGTCACAATCAACTAAGAAATACGGAGAGTTGGAGAAGTAGACTTCTCAGGGAAAGAACACAAGTGGTGCTCCCCTTCCAAATTCCTGAAAATGTATCTACAAAAAACATCATATGGACTGAGCAGTTTCTATAGGGGAACATGTATATGTTCATATACTTACATACATACATAAACATTTTGTATGTAACACACACTATGTATGTATTTATGTGTACACACATATATATATACATATATATTCTATATTCTACATTCAATATTGTATATTGTATACTGTATATATAACGTTTGTAGGTAAAACAACAATTAATGAAAACAGAAGCCATAAATGTGAAAGTGAACAAAGAGTATTTGGAAGAAACTGGAAAGAGAGAAAAGAAGAGAGAAATGTTATAATTATAATATTAAAAAATCAAAGAAATCATAAAAATCCCAAAATGCTCAGGATGATCAGAAACTATTTGATCTTTTTTTGGAAGTTTTTACTCCTATACTATTTTCAATAGAATTTGTTAATCAGTTTAGTTGAATAAATAAGTTTGATGATACCCATTTATTGATGATTAAATGTAAACCAGGTTTGTACATTTCAAACTGGTATCTATATATCTTAACATGTATGCTTGTCCACTGAAATTTTCCCATTATCTACTTTATAATTTTAACCTGAAATTTTAATTTACCAATGTCACAAAGACAATTCCACAGATGCTTCATGAAATTATCCATGTTACTCAAAAGGGCAACTCCCTATCAGACCACTTACAATTATAGTTAGCGATAAATTCTGATTTTTTTTTAAAAGAAACCACACTCAATCTTAGGTTTTCATGTTGTTGTTTTGCTTCCTGCATTGATCTCTTGTAAAAGGTATTTCCTCATAGAGAATGTGCCTATCAGTCACATCTGATGCTTATTTCTTGTCGAGTTGCTCTTGGCCTATTAACTTTTCCTTTGAGTAGCAATGCGGCTCATATTTGGCTTAGATTTCTCTTTAATATATGCATTTCTATTCAGGTAAAATCCAATATGAATGTCTAATGCTACAAAGGGAGTAGCTTACTTCATATCTCTCATGGATAATCCTTTTCTCTTTACAGGTTATTTCTGAGGACACACTGAATAAAATGGATGAAGACAATCAGACTGTTGTGTCAGAATTTATACTCTGGGAACTTGCCCACTCAAAGAATACTCAGGTCTTACTCTTTGTGATACTTCTGATGCTTTATCTGTTCATTGTGGCTGGAAATATTATCATTCTGATCTTAATAACCACTGACCCTCATCTGCATTCTCCCATGTACTTCTTGTTGGCCAACCTGTCCTTTGTTGATAGGTGGCGCTCCTTAAACACCACTCCTAAGATGATCACAGACTTTCTCAGGGAAAACAAGACCATTTCCTTTGCAGGATGCATGTCCCAGGTCTTCTTTGTCCATTGCATTGCTGCAGGAGAGATGGTGCTGTTGGTGGTAATGGCTTATGAACCCTATGTGGCCATCTGCAAACCACTCCACTACTTCACCATCATGAACCTGAAGAGATGCACTGGGTTGGTGTTCACTTCATGGACAATTGGCTTTATACATGGTATAATTTATATAGTAGTGATCGTGCACCTGTCTTTTTGTGGTCCCAATGAAATAGACAATTTCTTCTGTGACATGCCACTGGTAATAAAACTTGCATGCATAGATTATCATAATTTAAATACATTAATGAATGCTGACTGTGGACTTGTGGCTGTAACTTGCTTTATTCTGTTGCTTATTTCCTACACATATATCCTTATCACTGTATGTCAGAGCTCTAAAGCTGGTGCATTTAAGGCTCTGTCCACCTGTACTGCCCACATCACAGTGGTAATGATCGTTTTTGTGCCCTGCATATTCATTTATGTGTGGTCTCTCCATATCACCTGATTGGACAAGTTTTTTGCAGTGTTTTATTCTGTTTTTACACTTCTCCTAAATCCAGCAATTTATACACCGAGAAATCAAGAGGTGAAAAATGGTATGAAAAGGTTCATAGGCAGCTTTCTGGGTCCCAAGTAAATTCCTAATATCCAGAAACACAAACTCATTACTTTAAATAATGAAACTAACTATATGAAATAGATTTAAAATCAGGAAATATAGTTTATATAAGAAAATTTTACAAATCTTCTAATATAGAAATAATATGTTTTAAAATGATGACATTTATTGATCAATCAGCAAAGCATTGTGAATTCTTTGTCCTAAAACCTAAACATGAATAATCTTTATAAATATAATGAAAGAAAGACATCAACTGATTTTAATAAAGTTTAAATTATGTTTTATTGATCAAACTCTTATGTTTATCTTCGTGAATAATATCTTAGTGAGTTTCATCTGAGTATGATTCTGTACATTACTATGTATCCCAAACCCTTCACTAACTTTATCAAATGGCCAACTTCATCATTTTTGTCTTATAACAGCTTTTTACGAAAATGTTAAAGTGGTAGGTAGTAAAAATTTTAAAAAATGTAAACAAAGTGATAAACTTGACATGGGCTAGCCGTGAACCTCTCTTTGTGTTTTTTTTTTTAAACCAAATGAATAATGTATCAATATAAAGCATTTGGATAAAGATTACCTAGGTTTGTAAATTGTGTAATATCCTAAAAGTAAATCTTCATGAAGACAATGTTCATAGACTAATTATTAAAACTATTGTTCTTCATTCAGCAGTTAACCCACATGTGACACTTAACAAACGTATTTGTAAATATACATATGGTGTGTTGGTCTGTGAGGCTGCAGACATGTAAAACAAACCAGACTATTTTGTTTACATTTTATGGCCATCATAGTGGTATGTTGATGAATAAACAACATAATTTGGTTTCATAACACAGGAAATCAACCTCAAATTGACTGGAGATCTTCCTCCTATTCAATATAATTCATGGTGATAAAAGTTGCACAGGGTACTGGCAAAGAAAGGACATTAATTGTCCCGCGCTTCCGTCTCGCCAGCAAGAACGACGCGGCACACAAAGGATCCTTCTGCAGTAAAGCTTTAATGCATCTTGAGAGGGAGAGCATAAGCTTGCCAAGAATGGAGACCCCGAACAACAGAACACCCGTCCCTTATATAGGCCACAGCGCTCGCCGGGGACGTGGAGCTTCCCCATTGGCTCCCGCACATCCGGCCAGATGACGCCACAAGAGGGGCTGAGACTCTGAGGTGGAAAATTACCAGGTACATGCGCACTAGCCTGTTTACAACTTGTCCTCGGCTGGATGTAGGTGCCATCTTGTAATGGCGAATGTGGGTGCGACTCGGGCGGCTCCCCACAATTAATTGTCTTACACAGATCTAGACCCTGCATAGGAAAATATAAAC
>JADRCH010007930.1:0-143153 GCA_019843965.1 Rhynchomys soricoides
ATGTGCCACCATGCTTTTCCCTTATGCAAGTCTTAAACTATAGCATAATATACCCATATGGGAGACATAGGCACTAGGATCTCAGATTTGAGCTCAGAGTTTGGAGGGGAAAGGGGAAGCCAAAGGCTGTAATAGAAG
This sequence comes from Rhynchomys soricoides, assembly GCA_019843965.1. Classification (NCBI taxonomy): domain Eukaryota; kingdom Metazoa; phylum Chordata; class Mammalia; order Rodentia; family Muridae; genus Rhynchomys; species Rhynchomys soricoides. Next base: position 139 of record JADRCH010007930.1, read on the forward strand.
TGCAGTCAGGCAAGTTGTGTTGTAAAGTGCAGATACTGATGTTAATTTACAGTTGCCCATGGCTGTTCAGTCAGAAATTCACACAGGTGGACTGAAAGATTGGTACTGTATAATTGCTTGACGCTAATACCTGTATGCATAGCTTTCAATGCAAATACAAGAATTTACATTTTATACCAGAAGTATGGGCCATATACAACTACATATCCAGTGCCTTATGAAGCAATGTCATTCTTATAAATGTCATAATACTGATTAGTTATTTTCTGTGTATTTGTGATGATGCATAAGGCATGCAGGCTATAAAATGTGAAGGGCAGGCAAGGGCTAAGTGAGTTCAATTACAACAAATAATGATTTCCTTTCTTTATTAGATTCTGAGAAAGTAGAAGAAAATGTGTGCACAACCCAACAAGCACCTTCTCAAAATCCACCAGAACCAATAAAACCACCACTATTTAGTAAATTTCCACCCATTGTTTGCAAGGACAGAGAGATGATTGCTCTAATACATGTGAGTTTCATTTTGGGTTTCTACAGCTGTTTTATTTCACATAATATGTGGGAAACTTTGTTCTGAGTAAATTATTTCATCAATCTGATGAATGTGTAGATAGCCTATTCGTGAGGGTAAGAGCCTTTTAAAATATAAACATATCTCACTGAATTTTAAGTCTTCTAATTTAAAGGAAGATTAAAAAAAAAGAGTATTCCCATGATTTGCACTGATTGCAGCAAAGACCCACACTCACCAGGTTTTCTAACAAAATGAATCTATGGAAGTGCCCCTGATGATTCTCCAACTCTCAATTCTTTCATCTGCATTAGGACTCCATCTTACTCTAGAGTCTACCTTAATATCATTGCCTCTGAGATTACTCAATCTTATAATTAAAAATATCTATGGACCTTTATTTCATATTATCAATGAATTAGATGTACACATTGTTCCTTGGTATATATTGATTTTTTTTATCCTAGCGGACTATATATAATTGCCACCTAATATTGCATAGTCTATTTTAAATATGCTACTAGATTTCAACTGGAAATATTCATTTCCCGTACAGCATCTATATTAGCACTAGGCCTATGGCAGCAATATATGATGCATGTGAACAATTTTATCGTGTTAGACATATGAGAATTACTGCCCATTCCTTAGACATTTTAGAACAGAATTTTCTGTCACCATTGACTGTTACCATGTACACTAAAAATTAATAATAATGATAATAATAATAATAATATTGAAAATAGAGAAAATATGGAGTAAATCTATGTAATATGGTTGTCATTTTTACAGAATAAAACCATGGAAGAACTGTTGAAATTTGCTTGGGTTCCTTAAATGTGACAGCATCTTTAGATATAGATGGTTGAAAATAAGAAGTCACAAAAGAAGGAAATAAATGTCTCAGAAGTATAGTGAAAATAAAATGCTTTCTTAAAAATACAAGTGTGAGGATTCATAATAGAGGGTAGAAGAGACAAGAAGTAAAATAGTGATTTGATCTCAGAAAGACAAATATCCCAATAGGAACTTAGAATGGCACACTCGAGAATGATATTCATAGAAGGAAAGAAAATGTAAGAGAGGACCGTTCACCAAAAGGCTTTAGGGAACAGAAGTGGGATTCAATCCTGAGGATTATCTGATCCCAAGAAAACCTTGATGTTTCAAATTGGGAAAAATGTATTAGGGAAAGAAATATATTTGGAAGCTAAAAAAGAAAAAAGTTCAATGTCTTCTTCATCCCTCTCAGTTGGAGCTCTGCATCCCTAAAAGCCATGCTCTGGTTCACCTTAAATGACATATTTGTGCTTCAGCTGTGTGGATCTGTAATAATAGAAGCTTGTCCTTCTCCTACACAGGATATGTTGTCCATAATTGAGGAAAAGGGACAAGAGTCAAATCACATATTCAGATTCTTCCTGGAAGACTCTCACTGGTCCCTGAGGGATAAGATTTACACCAAAGAAAAAATTAACTGGAATGAAGAATCTGTGCTCACGATTGCGTCCGTTTTAAAGGTAAGGAAAGTTTCTGCACCACATTCATACAGCATCCCTCTAGAGATGCATATGTGCTTTCTGGCATTGAGATTACCTGATGATGACAGTTTCCTTGAACTGTGGACACATGACCTCCGGATAAGAGGCATGGTAGGTAAAAGTCTGACAAGCTCAAAGATTCATCACAAAGACAGAGGTAAACACCTTCTGTTGAAGTTAACTTCCTCATTTATAAGATGGGATTTAGTTTGCCATTAGAAATGTTCCCACTGATTTCACCTTGTAATATACCAGGTCAATTAATAGCAGAACAAGAAATAATATTGCTAAAAGTGTGTTTTACAAAATGTATGTCATAAATCATACTTACAAAAAAAAAGTAGTGCTCATAAATAACAGTACAAATACTGACTCCACCACAGACACATAATTGGCTATTAGAGAACTGGATGTTGTCCTCTCTCCATTAGATACCTGAAATTGGTTTCCTTCTCTACCAAAAAATAAAGGTGCACTTTCATTTTTGCCAGATATTACCATCCTAACCCCATGTTAAATAATCAGGAATTAGCCTAACCTACTTCTAAACAGTCTACCATGCCTAACTTACCAATGACCCTTAGTAATTCTGGAGCAAATATCATTGTTTTATTTTTATTTGGGTCATGATCTGAGTTTGCATCTCAGTAGACTGTGGAGCTATGGCACCAGACATATACACATACATATACATATTCATATACATATATATATGAATCTAATGTAGATACATATATATATTTGTGCTCTGAGGATAGGTATGCTTAATAACATTAGGCAAAGGTACAGAATGATTCCTCCTTGGTCTTCAAGCTTGCCAAGTGTGTCTGGCTCGCACGGCCAGAAACCTGGGAGCACATCATGGAGAAGAAAGTGAAGATCAGTTACTGAAGGTGGCGATGTGTAATCAGAGCAATTTAAAGGCAGAAGAACACCTGGGAATCTTCCATTTTTCTGATTTTCTATCCTTGGTTCAACATGAGAGTTAATTGTGGTATTTCTTTAACAATGACACGTTTTTATCCTTCAAGGAAGCTTCTGCTAACAGTTTGGTTTTTTTTTTAATTTTTAAAAATTATTATTATTTGTCCTACTTTATTTACATTTCATATGTTTCCCCCTTTGCAGATTTCCCCTTTGGAACCTCCCCATTTCCTTCCCCCTCCCCCTGTCACTATGGGGATATTCTCCCACTCACCCACCCACCCACTCACTCTCGTCCTCCCTCCTTGGCATTCTTCTCTACTGGGAGATCTAACACTCTCAGGCCCAAGGGCCTCTCCTCCCCCTGATGGCTACCAAGACCATCCTCTGTCGCATATGTGGCTAGCACCATGGGTCCCTCCATTTGTATTCTTTGGTTGGTGGATCAGTCTCCAGGAGTATCGGGGGTCAGGCCAGTTGACACTGTTGCTGCCTCCCTGGGGATGCAAACTCCCTCAGCTCCTTCAGTCCCTTCTCCAAGTCCTCCATCTGGGACCTCACATTCTGCCCTACTGTTGCTGTGAAGTGACTGTTGGGTATTTCAAACTTTTGGGCTAATAACCACTTAACAGTGAGTACATACCATGTTCATTCTTTTGTGGCTCGTTACTTCGCTCAGGATTTGATATTTTTCAAGATCCATACATTTGTCTGCGAATTTCATGAAGTCATTGTTTTTATAAGCTGAGTAGTATTCCATTGTGTAAATGTACCACATTTTCTGTGTCCATTCCTCTGTGGAGGGACATCTGAGTTTTTTCCAGCTTCTGGCTATTATAAATATGGCTGCTATGACCATCGTGGGACATGTGTCTTTATTACATGTTGTAGCATCTTCTGGGTATATGCCCAGGAATGGAATAGCTGGGTCCTCAGGTAGTATTCTGTTCATTTTTCTGAGGATCCGCCAAACTGATTCCCAGAGTGGTTGTACCAGCTTGCATTCCCACCAGCAATGGAGGATTGTTCCTCTTTCTCCACATCCTCACCAACATCTGCTGTCCTGAGTTTTTGATCTTAGCCATTCTGACTGGTGTGAGGTGATATCTCAGGGTTCTTTTGATTTGCATTTCCCTGATGACTAAGGATGTTGAACATTTCTTTAGGTGCCTCTCGGTCATTTGAGTTTCCTCAGTTAAGAATTCTCTGTTTAGCTCTCTTCCCCATTTTTTGATAGGGTTATTTGTATCTCTGGAGTCTAGCTTCTTGAGTTCTTTGTATACCTTGGATATTAGCCCTCTATGGTATGTAGGTCTGGTAAAGATCTTTTCCCAATCTGTAGGTTGCCATTTTGTATTATTTACAGTGTCCTTTGCCTTACAGAAGCTTTGTAATTTTATGAGGTCCCATCTGTCGATTCTTGATCTTAGAACACAAGCCATTGTTCTGTTCAGGAACTTTTCTCCTGTGCCCATGTGTTTGAGACTCTTCCCCACTTTCTCTTCTATTAGATTCAGTGTATCTGGTTTTATTTGGAGATACTTGATCCACTTGGACTTGAGCTTTGTACAAGGAGATAGGAATGGATCAATTCGCAATCTTCTACATGTAGACCACCAGTTGAACCAGCACCATTTATTGAAGATGCTGTCTTTTTTTCCACTGTATGGTTTTTAGCTCCTTGGTCAAAGATCAAGTGACCATAAGTGTGTGGGTTCATTTCTGGGTCTTTGATTCTATTCCATTGATCTACCTGCCTGTCACTGTACCAATACCATGCATTTTTTATCACTACTGCTCTGTAGTACAGCTTGAAGTCAGGGAGGCTGATTCCCCCAGAAGACCTTTTATTGTTGAAGATAGTTTTTGCTATCCTGGGTTTTTTGTTATTCCATATGAATTTGAGAATTGCTCTTTCTAGGTCTATGAAAAATTGAGTTGGGATTTTGATGGGGATTACATTGAATCTGTAGATTGCTTTTGGCAGGATGGCCATTTTAACTATATTAATCCTGCCAATCCATGAGCATGGGAGATCTTTTCATCTTCTGAGGTCTTCTTCGATTTCTTTCTTCAGAGGCTTGAAGTTCTTGTCATAGAGATTATTCGCTTGTTTGGTTAGAGTCACACCAAGAGACTTTATATTGTTTGTGACAATTGTGAAGGGTGTTGTTTCCCTAATTTCTTTCTCAGCCTGTTTATCCTTCAAGTATAGGAAGGCTACTGATTTGCTTGAAGTTATTTTGTATTCAGCCACTTTGCTGAAGGTGTTTACTAGCTGTAGGAGATTTCTGGTGGAGTTTTTGGGGTCACTTAAGTATACCATCATATCATCTGCAAGTAGTGATATTTTGATTTCTTCCTTTCCAATTTATAACCCTTTAACCTCCTTTTGTTGTCTGATTGCTCTAGCTAGAACTTCAAGTGCTATTATATTGAATTGATAGGGAGAGAGAGGGCAGCCTTGTCTAGTCCCTGATTTTAGTGTGAAAGCTTCAAGTTTCTGTCCTTTTAGTTTGATGTTGGCTATTGGTTTGCTGTATATTGCTTTTAGTATGTTTAAGTATGCTCCTTGAATTCCTGATCTTTCCAAGACTTTTATCATGAAGGGATGTTGAACTTTGTCAAAAGCTTTTTCAGCATCTAACGAAATGAGCATGTGGTTTTTTTCTTTGAGTTTGTTTAAGTAGTGGATTACATTGATGGATTTCCGGGTATTGAACCAACCCTGCATCCCTGGGATGAAGCCTACTTGATCATGGTGAATGATCATTGTGATGTGTTCTTGGATTCAGTTTGCAAGAATTTTATTGAGGATTTTTGCATCGATATTCCTAAGGGAAATTGGTCTGAAGTTTTCTTTTATTGTTGGGTCTTTGTTGGGTTTGGTATCAGTGTAACTGTGGCCTCATAGAATGAATTGGGTAGTGTTCCTTCCGTTTCTATTTGATGGAATAGATTGAAGAGTATTGGTATTAGGTCTTCTTTGAAGGTCTGATAGAATTCTGCATTGAACCCATCTGGTCCTGGGCTTTCTTTGGTTGGGAGACTGTTAATGACTGCTTCTGGGACTGTTTAGATGGTTTATCTGATCCTGATTTAACTTTGGTAATTGGTATCTGTCTAGAAACTTGTCCATTTCCTCCAGATTTTCCAATTTTGTTGCATATAGGCTTTTGTAGTAGGATCTGATGATTTTTTTTAACTTCCTCAGAGTCTGTTGTTATATCTCCCTTTTCATCTCTAATTTTGTTAATTTGGATACTGTCTCTGATTAGTCTGGCTAAGAGTTTATCTATCTTGTTGATTTTCTCAAAGAACCAGCTCCTGGTTTTGTTGATTCTTTGTATAGTTCGTTTAGTTACCAGTTGGTTGATTTCAGCCCTTAATTTGATTATTTCCTGCCTTCTACTCCTCTTGGGTGTATTAGCTTCTTTTTGTTCTAGAACTTTCAGGTATGCTGTTAAGCTGTTAGTGTATGCTCTCTCCAGTTTCTTTTTGGAGTCATTCAGAGCTATGAGTTTTCCGCTTAACACTGCTTTCATTGTGTCCCATAGGTTTGGGTAAGTTGTACTTTCCTTTTCATTAAATTTTCGGAAGTCTTTAATTTCCTTCTTTATTTCTTCGTTGACCAAGTTATCATTGAGCAGAGCATTGTTCAGCTTCCATGTGTATGTGGTATTTCTGTTGTTGTTACCATTGAAGACCAACCTTAATCCGTAATGATCTGATAGGTGGCATTGGATTATTTCAATCTTATGTCTGTTGAGGTTTGTTTTGTGACAAATTATATGATCGATTTTGGAGAAGGTACCATGAGGTGCTGAGAAGAAAGTATATTCTTTTGGTGTAGGATGAAATGTTTTATAGATATCTGTTACACCCATTTGGTTCATAGCATCTGTTAGTTTCACCATGTCTCTGTTTTGTTTATGTTTCTACGATCTGTCCATTGTTGATAGTGGGGTGTTGAAGTCTCCCACTATTATTGTGTGAGGTGCAATGTGTGCTTTGAGCTTTAGTAAAGTTTCTTTTATGAATGTGGGAGCTCTTGCATTCAGGGCATAGCTGTTCAGAATTGAGAGTTCTTCTTGGTAGATTTTTCCTTTGATGAGTATGAAGTGTCCTTCCATATCATTTTTGATGTCTTTTGGTTGAAAGTCAATTTTCTCCAATATTAGATTGGCTTCTCCAGCCTGTTTCTTGGGGCCATTTGCCTGGAAAATTGTTTTCCAGCACTTTACTCTGAGGTAGGGTTTGTCTTTAACACAGAGGTGCATTTCCTGGATGCAGCAAAATGCTGGGTCTTGTTTATGGATCCAGCCTGTCAGTCTATGCCTTTTTATTGAGGAGTTGAGACCATTGATGTTAAGAGATATTAAAGAAGAGTGATTATTGTTTCCTGTTATTTTTTATGTTGTTCATACGTTTGTGTGGCTATCTTGTTTTGAGTTTGTTGAAAGATTACTTTCTTGCTTTTTCTTGAGTGTAGTTTCCCTCCTTGAGTGGGCATTTTCCATCTATTATCTATTGCAACATACTGTGCAAATTTGGATTTGTCATAGAATATTTTGGTTTCACCATCTATGATTATAGAGCGTTTTGCTGGGTATGGCAGCCTGGGCTGGCATTTGTGTTCTTTTAGAATCTATATGAGATCTGCCCAGGATCTTCTAGCTTTCATAGTCTCTGGTGAGAAGTCTGGTGTTATTCTGATAGGTGTGCTTTTATATGTTACTTGGCCTTTTTCCCTTACTGCTTTTAATATTCCTTCCTTGTTTTGTGTATTTGGTGTTTTGACTATAATGTGATGGGAGGAATTTCTTTTCTGGTCCAGTCTATTTGGCATTCTGTAGGCTTCTTGTATATTTATGGTCATCTCTTTCTTTAGGTTAGGGCAGTTTTCTTCTATAATTTTGTTGAAGATATTTTCTGGTCCTTTAAGTTGGGAGTCTTCAGTCTCTTCTATACCTATTATCCTCAGGTTCTATCTTCTCATTGCATCCTGGATATCTTGGATGTTTTGGGTTAGGAGCTTTTTGGATTTTGTGTTTTCTTTGAATGTTGTGTCCATGCTTTCTATGGTATCTTCCGCACCTGAGATTCTCTCTTCCATGTCTTGTATTCTGTTGGTGATGCTTGCATCTATGTCTCCTGATTTCTTTGCTATGTTCTCTAACTCCAGGGTTGTCTCCCTTTGTGATTTCTTTATTGTTTCTATTTCTGTTTTTAATTCCTGAATGGTTTTGTTCATTTGTCTGATTGTGTTTTCCTGTAATTCTGCCCATTTGATTGTGTTTTCCTGTAATTTTTAAGGGATTTTTGTGTGTCCTGTTTAAGGGTTTCCAGTTGTTTACCTGTGTTCTCTTGTATTTCTTTAAGGGAGTTATTTATTCCCGTCTTAAAATCTTCTATCATCCTTTTGAGATGTGATTTTAAGTCTGAGTCTTCCTTTTCTGGTGTGTTGGGGTATTCAGGGCTGGCTGTGGTGGGAGAGCTGGGTTCTGATGAAGCCAAGTAGTCTTGGTTTCTGTTGTGTTCTTGCCCTTGCCTTTCACCTGGCATCTGGTTATCTGGTTATCTCTGGTGTTAGCTGGTCTTACTCTCTCTGACTGTGGCTTGTCTTTCCTTCACGCCCAGATGTCAGTATTCCTGGGAGACCAGTTCTCTCTCCCGGCTATTCTTCAGACCCTGCGTCTGGAGCCCTCCTGTTGCTGGCTTTTCCACACAAGTAGATGACTCCCTTTCTCCCTGCGTTGTTTGGCTATGGAGGCCTGGTGGCTCAGGCAGGGGTCTCCTGCCACAAGTGGAAGCAGGCAGGGTCTTACCTCCCGGCTTTTCCTCAGTCCCTGAGTCTGGAGCTCTGCTGCTAACAGTTTATTTAAATAGTTGAATATTTGCACATTTCAAGGAATAGATATGAATCTGTGAGACATTCTTACATATAAGTAAAACAGTGTGTTCAAATAAGAAAGTTCACTAGTATTCCAGGTGGGCCTATAAGCAGAGATGTACATTTATATTATAACTTTATTCTCTGTGAACTGAAACTATAGATCTACCAATTTATACAATCAGAATGAGGTATTTTCTGGCCCCGCTGTTTTTTGGTGGTTGCTTATTTTCAGGAAGAGCACTTTGGTGTGTGTGTGTGTGTGTGTGTGTGTGTGTGTGTGTGTGTGTGTTTTGTTTTTAATCTTGAATGCTGCCCCCTACCTCTTCACCCTTCACAGAGTCTCTTCCCTTCTCTTCTGAGCAGGGTAGGGCCCCCTGGGTTATCCTCATACCCTGGCACATCATCTCTCTTCAGTGTTAGCACATCTTCTCCTTCTGAGGCCAACTGGTGAAAGGTTTCCACAGACAGACAACAGCTTTAGCGATAGCCCCTGCTCCACATGTTGGGGGTCTTACATGGAGACTGAGTTGCACCTTTGCTACATATGTGCCGTAGGTCATGATGCAGCTTCTGTGTACTTTTTGGTTAGTGATCAGTCCTTGATAGCTCCCAATGGTCCAGGTTAGTTGACTCTCTTGGTTTTCCCTTGGAGTCCCTATCTGTTTCAGGGCCCTGAATCCTTTCCCCAACTTTTTCATAAGAGTCCCTAAGCTCTATCCAATATTTGGCTGTGGGTCTCTATATATGTTTCAGTCAGCTGCTGGGTGAAGCCTCTCAGATAGCAGATGGGCTCCTTTCTGGATGTCTCACATAGGAGCTGGCCTCCTTTGAGACAGAAAGGGTTTCAGGCTATGAAGTGGAGTGCTGATCTCTGATTGCAGGTAGTAGTGTGGACTGGAAGCCAGCAAAGACCATTTCATTTATTTCATTGATATTGCAGTCAGTCCTCTGCTTCTTTGATTCTAGTCTTAGGGAACAACACATAAGCTCCTGCCTGTAAGTTCCACTTTTGAGCCACGGTTTTGGTGGGTGACACGTTGGGAATCTGTTAAGGAAGTAGGATCGCAGCCACTGGTTCTCAGCCTTCCTGATCCCGTGACACTAATGTACTTCATCATGCTGTAGTCATCACTAACCATCACATCATTTGGCTGTTATTTCATAACTGAATTGTTGCTAATTTTATGAATTATATTGCATAATGTATTGAATATCTATTATGCAGAATATATGATATGTGACCCCCAAAAGATTTATGACACACAGGTTAAAAATCACTGGTCTAAACTGCTATTTTTTGATTTATTTATATTTATAAATATTTATTTATATTTATATAAAGAAACATTTATTTATATTTAAAATGTTTTCCACCGTCCAGTTCACCCCTTTGGAAACCCCCTACTGCATCCCCCATCCTTCTACCTCTATGAGGGTGCTCCCCCACCCACCCACCCACTCCCTACTTTCCTTCCTGGCATTCCCTTATACTGGGGCATCTAACACCCCTCTCCTCCCACTGATGGCCAACAAGGTCCTCCTCTGCCACAAATCTGGGCAGCCCCATGGGTCTCTCCAAGGGTATTTTTTGGTTGGTGGTCCATTCTCTGGGAGCACCGGGGGGGGGGGGGTCAGGCCAGTTGACACTGTTGCTCCCTGTATGGGGCTGCAAAACCCCTCAGCTCCTTCAGTCCCTTCTCCGCCTCCTCCATCTGGGACACCCACACTCAGTCCAACGGTTGCTGTGAATTGAATCATATGTATTATGAACTTTGGGGCTAATATCCACTTATCAGTGACTACATACCATGTTTGTTCTTTTCTGACTGAGTTACCTCGCTCAGGATGATATTTTCAAGTTCCATCCATTTGCCTGCAAATTTCATGAAATCATTGCTATTTTTAAATGAAAATATTTGTCAAAACTTTCTACAATGTACATTTACCATTACTTTTTTGTTTTTTTCGTTTTCATTAACAAAAAGGATATTATTAAAAGTATGCCGGGAAGCTTGCTTTCTGAAGAGTTATACATAAACTGGCTTAGTGTCCTTGATGAAGGATCTCTTCTGGGACATATTTCTGCTATACAAAGGTAATGATGCAGTAAGTACTTGGGTAACTGCACAAAGCTAGTAGCAATACAATTTTGAAGGTTCGTAGGCTTGTTTTTACAGGACTATAAACTGGAAGGATGTCCCATGCAAAGAGGTTTCCTTTGCTCAGACATGTGTAATCACTTTAAAAACAGTTAAGTCTCTGAAGCAAGAGTGTTGTACTGTGTCTGTAATCCCACCACTTGAGAGTCTTCTACATTTTAAATGTCATTGTTTGGACGGCAGCCTATGCTACACAGGCTAGACTAGACTACGCAGGTCAGACTAGAGTCTTGGTTTGAGTTCCTATGTGAGACAAATTAAAAGGATAATATGTGTATAATACCTGTGGGATATTTGCATCCTAATATTATTACAGTGTTATTGTGAATATCGCACATGTTAAATATATGCCATTGATTACAACATGAGCTATTGCTGAGTTTGTCTTTCTCAACTACAACTACCTAGAAAAGTGTGGGTCAAGAATAGCTTTGAATTCTTTGAATCATTTTCCTGTAGGAAATGATCCATCAAATGATTTCTTAGGTAACAGGAGCTTTGAGCTCCCATTTCTACCCAAGACTCCAGCATCTCTGCCTTACCTATAGCAGAAGATTTTATAACTTTAAAGGGTCAATAGTATGCTTTCTTCTCCTTATGTTCCAGAGAGTTCCAAGAGTGTTACATGGATTCATACTACCTTAGATATTAAATGTGTCCCCATGGTGGCTGGAATGTTGGTTCACTGTTTACAAACTGTGTTTCCATATATAGAACAGACATGGCCTGCAACAAGCTTCATTCATTCTATTTCCAGGGAACCTGACACCTTCCTCTGGGTTCTGTGGCTAGAAGTTATACATGTCGTACACAGAAATCCATACATAATGTTTAAACATTTCACATAATTCTATAGTGAGAAGTGATTTGCAGAAAATATTTTAGGTAATACTTTAGCTGTATACACTTACGTCTTTTGAATTCTGATTATACTATGAGCTGGTCTACAGAACATTTACCCTGATTTTATTTGTATTTAGAGTTTTGTAAGGAATATTACCTGTAAGTCAATCAACACTAAAATTTTCCTTTTTGTATGTGCAGTATTCTGCTGAAGATGCCACAACCAAACTACGTTTTCCTCAAACATCTTATCTGTGTGTTGTCAAAAATTAAAACCTCTTCCAGGAATCACCTAGACACCTACATGCTATCTGTCCGCATAGCCCCTCATGTGCTGTGGGATCCGAGTTGCAGGGACTTATTTGGGAGTGACCTCACAAAAAAGGTAAGGGGATCTGATATTTCCCTTTGGCAACAAAGTCCTCTTTGTGATCCAGGATTTGGGTATTTGTCGAAAAAGTCACTGATGCTAAAGGATACCCTATTATTTCAGCCTTCGGGAGTGTGAGATACATTTATCTCTTTCAGCAAGAATTGGGAAGGGAGATTGTTAATGCAGTTTGAAGGAAATGAATCCTTTCTTTTTGGTTCTGTCTTTCCTTTTATCTTTCTTTCTTTTCAGATATTGAGTTTAAATATTCATGATTTAGCAAACAATATGCTGTGTGTATGTTTGTACTCCAAGAAGACTACAGTGAAGTTGAAAAAAATCCAGATCACCTAGTGTATTGTTTGTTTGCTATTATAGCTGTACTTTTAGAGCATATGATATTTGTGCTTCATACTGGTGAGACTATTATACTTAGGAAATATTCAAACCAACCGCACTTCTGGTCATATAAAAGCACACTACATACAAATATATATACATATATATACATATATGTATACAAATACATATATGTATATATATTTGCGTGTGTGCGGGTGTGCATATATATGTATATATATACACATATATGTATACAATATCTGATGTAATAAATGATAAAAAAGTAATATGTGTTATATAGTATGCTTTCTATTATTTTAGCCCTAACTTCTACTTATGTAAAAAAGAATAGTGTATGTTTGAATTATTTCAGGCACAGTTTGATGTACCTCAGTTTTTCTGTAGCTCCTAATTTTAGTATAATCCCATATGTACTAATTTTTAATAACTGTATTTGTTTACTTTATATCCTGATTGCAGTACCCTCCTCTAAGGCCCATCCTCAAAAGGCCCTCAGTTTAATTTTAATTAAAATTTATTTAATTTTTATTTTTTTTTTAATTTAGGGGAAAAGGATTGATAAATGAGTGTTACTGGGTTACATGATGAGAAATTCATAGAGAATCAACAATGAACATTCATTTTGAAAAGGAAAAAAGATAGACAATCAAAAAGGACAACAACAATAACAAAAAAAAAAAGGAGCCAAGGGTATATTGTAACTAGTAGTTTCCAGACAGAAGGTCCACAGGAAAGAAGTCAGGAAGTCATGATGATGTGACTCACAATGGAGTAGGATAGCTCAGCTAATAGCTTGTTCAAATTAGAAAGTGTGTTAATTTGCTACTATTGCTATGAAACAACACTGAGGAAAAGCAACTCATGGAGAACGTGTTCCACTTCATGATCTACTTCTAGTTATCAGTTAGCTACTGAGAAGTGTCAGTGCCTAAACTGAAGCAGGGCAGGAACCTGGGTCAAGAACTGAAGCAGAAGCTGGGGAGGAGTTCTGCCTTCTGTCTTGCACCTCATATCTTTCTTTGTCTGACTAATAGCTCAAGGGTGGCACCATCCTGGAGACCTGAGCCCTACCAATTCCATTGTTAATTAAGACAATATCCCATAGACTTCCCTACACAATTGGCCAATCTGGTGGGTGCATTTTCTGAACTAAGTTCTCTCTTCTCACCAACTTCTCAGTCATTTTTCTATTGCTCTAATAAAATACCAGGACCAGGGCAAATTATAGAAGTAAATGTTTATTTTGGACCAAGAGATGTTGAGAGATTGCAGTCCTTCAAAGTCATGACAGAGGAGCATGACTGCAAGAAGGTAGAACAACCAAACTGAAAGCAGAGACCAGGTGGCTCTCAGGTAGCAAACATGAAACATAGATCATACACTGCAAATGTCTAACCAATGACCTACTTCTTCCAGGAAAGCCAAGCCACTCAAACCACCCAAAGGTGTCACAAAGATGGTGTCATATTAAACAGGCATCCCATTCAAACCATCACAATGAAACACCACCTCCTCCCCACACCTTCCCAAAAAAATCACCAATTCCAGAAACCTTTGAAGTCATTAATTTGATTTACTCACAGTTAGTTATTCTGGCAGCATATCAGTACTGAAATGTTACTTTGCTTTAGTAGTTCCCTCATTCTTTGCAGTATGTATGAAATTTTAACTAGCTTAAGTAAGTTGCACAGAACTTAGAGTCTCCATTTTAGACAGAGACCTCTTTTCACAGGATCATATCTGCTTGTAGTAACTGCTATTTTCCTCATCATTTTGGATTTCAATTTTTTATTGATTTCAATTTTGTAAACTATGTGAAATGAAAAAGGATCTTGTTTTTGCCTTGTGGTGTTACAGATATCTATTATAGAAATCATGATTGACAACTATGTAGAAATATTTGAAGATGATGAACATGTAATTTGTAAAGATAATCAAAAGAGGTCAGATGACAGAAAATCATCACTAAATACTGCTGGTAAGTACCTGTTCTGAAAAAGGCATAGATGGCAACAGTGAGAAAACCTCAAATGCTAATATCAACAAAGATTTCATCAGCTGCTCTTCAGGAGCAAGATCCTACAGGTTTAGAGAAGTTTTAATTAGTTATCAAATGGATGGAAGGATGATATCGTTCCCTGATTTAATGAATTTGTAAATTTTAGAGCAGCATTGGGGCATATCATGATATTAGTGTATGGGAAAAGTTTTTTTTAAACAATAGTTTAAACTATATATGAACATAAGGATGTATACATATGTATAATATATATATATATACATGTGTATAATCTATGGAAAAATATATAGATATACATGTATATATGACAGAAGGACTCTTTATTTAGCCCCTGTAAGAATTCCATAATATTACCTGCTATGTATATATACATAGGTACACATACCGACACACATATATGCATACATATGTACATTTATGTATGACAGAGAAACTCCTTATTTTGCCCTTGTAAGTATTCCAGAATATTACATGCTATATTTATCATCTTCCCATGGTCCATGAGTCATGTAGGATATCTTGGATATAAAATTATTTTTAAAATAATTACTTAGAAACAATTACATGATTTTTTTTTTTTTTAGTTTATTTTGAGACAGGGTTTCTCTGTGTAGCCCTGGCTGTCCTGGAACTCACTCTGTAGACCAGGCTGGCCTTGAACTCAGAAATCCACCTGCCTCTGCCTCCCAAGTGCTGGGATTAAAAGCACGCGCCACCACTGCCCGGCCAATTACATGATTTAAAAATCCATTAAACATACTATTAGATTAAACCATGGGCCAAAAACTTTGCTGTCCTTGTACAAAACCACTGGCGTTTAATTTCATCTGAGAGAGAAAACCTTGCCAAATGCTTAGCATTTGGTATAAATATTAAGTTGCACGGGATCCACTACAACATGTTTGTTAAGAATCATAAAGAGGCTAAAACATACCTGATTTAATAGGTAACACCACTCAAAATCAGATATGTTGTTCAGTCAAGTAATTCTTTGTGTAGAGTTCAGACAATATACTGGAAAATTTGTCTTATCTGAAGAAGGGTGAAACTATCATCTGAGAATATCTAATGACATTTTATGTTTTATTTACCAGGGGACAACAGACCAACTTCAACATAATAACTTTCCACAAAAGAAACTTCTCATTGACTGAAGAAGTTTCTGGTCATTCTCTTTCAATGCTCCCTTCTACTTCCCAACTAACTAGAGCAGAGGAGATTATTAGAAGAATAACCTTCAGTTTTAAATTTAACAATTTTATTTGTTGCTAATAGTTTTACTCACTATATTTAATGTTGTGTATTCCATATTATTATCTATTATAATAAATGTTATTAAACTATGTTTTTGCTTAGTCTCCCATGTGCCTGATTCATGATTCTCCATAGTCTTTGGAAAATGGCATTTTAAGTATTCTCCTCCACCTCACACTAGTCAGAATGGCTAAGATCAAAACTCAGGTGACAGCAGATGCTGGCAAAGATTTGGAGAAAGAGGAATGAACACTCCTTCACTGTTGGTGGGATTAGAAGCTGGTACAACCACTCTGAAAATCAGTTTGGCAGTTCCTTAGACAATTGGCATAGTATTACCTCAGGACCCAGCTCTACCACTCCTGGGCATATATCCAAATGATGCTCCAAAACCACACCTAAGGAATACTACAGCCCAGTTACAGTGTGCTAGTTTGCCCACATCAGTTACTTAAGCATGGACAGAAACTAATGACATTCAATATTCCCTCAGAGTTGTGCCCAGAATCCTCTGTCATAGATAGTTCTAAATAAATTTCCATTAACAATCAACATTAATCATCACACATGATAAGTTTAGAGGTGAATCACTATTGTATGAATACATGAAATGGCCTGAAATTATAGGTCAGTGTCTAAAGCAATTGAGATACAGGCTTTGTGACATCAATTCAGGTCATCAAAGCTTACATTAGAAAACAAACAAAACTGGGTATTGTAGCACAAGCATCTCTAAACTAGAAGCTTCTGCCTGAAGATGGGATTTACAGATTGGAATAAACAGATAGTCCTGGCATGTTGTTCAGGAGTGAACAAAAAAGACCCTGTGTCAAAGAGAGACAGGGGAAAGACCAATACTTGATCTCCATATCTTTTACACACACACACACACACACACAGAGGTGGAGGGAGAGAGATCGATCATACACATTTGCACATGCATTGCATATAGACAGAAACCCATATAGGTATACAGTATGTTTGTTGTAGTATCTCTCTTCATAAACTGAGACTTTTATCTCGATGTCAAGCATTCTTTATTCATGGTTTGTCTTCCTAGAAAGGGTCTGTGATTCAAACGTGAGAGATGGAAATCCTACAGAAAACTCCCAGTGAATAAATTCATAACTACCACATTATTTCTAGGACCATCCTGTACTCCCATTAACATAAATTCTAAATGTTTCTTCTACTACTACTATTATTTTAAATATTTATTGAAAATTAAATTAGCACTGTGACCTCCCTGTTCTCCCTTCTGTCCATTGCATGCACCCCATTCTCAAACTCGTTGCTTCAATATTGTTACTATATGTGTTTGTTTATCTTTATACATATAAAGATAAGAATACGAATTAAGTCCACCTTGTGTTAATGTATATGGTTTCCAAAGTGACCAGTCTGTATTAGACAATCCATTAGAGTATCACTTGTAGAAAAGGCTAATATTCTGCCTGCCATCTTTAGTTGCCTGTAATTTTTTGACACTTGAAATTATGACCATTGTGTTAACATTGCATTGATATTGCTATCATTGTGGTTTTGCATCCATTTTTCTGAGATTCCAAAACAGCCTTTCAGGTATGCTGGCTCTTAAAATCTTTGTAACTCCATTTCTGCAACGCTCCCTGACCGATAAACACTGGTGCTATCATGTACATGTATTCATTGGTGCTGGATTTTCCACAATCCACTGATCTCTTCATTGTGTCTAATTTTGGTTTTCTATGATGATCTCAGTTTCCTGTACAAAGAGGCTTCTTTGATGAGGGTTTAATTGCTTCAGTTATTTGTGGGTATAAGAATAATATGTAGAATGCTGCTGTAAGGAACTAGAGCTGATCTAGTAAATTAGTGTGATAACTTTTCAGGTCCATGACCTCACTAGTTCCATACATCTGACTAGATTTCTAGCACCAGCCATGCTTTCAATCCTGTTGACAGAAATCCTCCCATTTGTTAAAGTATTTCAAATGACTTTCTCCAAAATACAGATATTTGACATAGCCCTTGTCTTTCTCTCAGGGTTAAGGGATTGAGTGCCTGTTGCCAAATAAATCTTACAGGGTGTCTCTGAATTCAACTAATTCCAGCAGATAGGACTTAGAAGCCTCTATCTTGAAGTTCAGTTTCTGTTGAATATAAAACAGTAGGCAAGTTGACATGTTAGGGAGCAATTAATAGTTGAACCCACCTACAACACCTATAAAGTATGACAATAACCAGTACAGCAAGATATCAGAATAGGTGCAACAAATGGTACTTCCATATCAGCAGTATCCAAAGGTCTTTGATTAGACTTAAGTGTACTTTCTTTACCACACAATTGAATTTAGTTCTGTGTCTTTCATTTGCTTTCTGAGGAAAAACAAAAGTGTTATTCTGAAGAATCCCCTAAAGTTCAACATTTTATGCCTTGTTATTTGTCTCTAGGATTATCACATGCAAGACCCTTGACTTGACTTTACTCCTCTCTGACAATAGAAATTAATTTTCCTATTATAAAATAAATGAAATATAAATACAAAATTCTTTCCTTTTTGGCTACTTTGATTTTCTACTTTCCATGTCTTCAATTAGCCTTAATCAACTATAGTCTGACATGTTAAAAGTTGAAGTTTCTAGTAGTAAAAAAATGCATGCCTATTAAATGGCATACCATACCAAGTTAAGTGAATTTTCTTTTCCAGGAACTGCCTGTTTCTACAAGGATGATAATCATTCCATCACCCAGCATTTCCTTACAGTATCTGCTGCCCGTCATCTAGTTTATGTGAACTATTTATTGTGGTACCAATGGCTGCCTGTGCTCATCTTTGGTCATAATCAAGGGACTCGTGTTTCATACAGTACTTTTAAACAGGCAGGAATAATACAACCAAAGGAGACCAAGGGGATACAAACTGGAAATGAAGTCAAAGTACCTTTTATTGAAGATCAGTAAATATAAATGAACCTAAAAATGCCACAAGAAAACTCATACAGCTTGTAAACTCTTTCAACAAGTTGCAGTGTATAAAATTAATACACAAAATGAATATTCCTCCTGTGTAAAAGTCACAAACTTACTGAGAAGTAAATCATGGATACGCCACCATTCACAATAACCTTAAAAATTATAAAATATCTTTGGGGTAACTCTAACCAAGAAGGAAAAGACTTGTATGATTAAAAGTACACTTAAAGAAATTGAAGAAGATATTATATGATGGAACGGTTCTACCATGTTCATGAACTAGTAAGATTAATACAGTTAAAAATGACCATCCCAATATACTGGGAGAAACAACATTACAGGAGTGACTTTGTTACCCTCTTTCCTCTCAGTCTTCTGCCATGTTCCCTTAGCCTCACCCATAAAGCCTCACCAACATGACTGCCAAAACATTAGGTGAACGAGGACAACTCCAATGTATGTGAAAAACTAAATGGGGCCTGAAACCTACACAAATACAGGTAACAGAACAAGTGTATGCAAGTGTATCTAAAACAAGTGTGTTTCTTGGATGCAAGAGAATGATGGAGCCAGTTTTCTTATTTAAAATGTTAGCATGTGTATTTTTATTGGTGTAAGTAAGACAGTTAACGTTTGGTGTTATTAATGAGCAGTATGTATGGGTCTCTGTTATTTTGTTGTTGCCATAGTCTTTCCCCCTCTTTTGATGAATGACTACACGGTTATTTAACATTTCTGCCCTCTTGAATATATACCTTATCTTCAGACTGATTTTTCCTGTTGTGGACCTGGATTGCTGAAGAGAAATGGCTTAATGGTGATTATACTGTGTAATGTTTCTCCTCTTTTGTTGATATAAAGGAAAATTTTGCTCAGTAATGAAGTCTAGGCTAGTATCTGTGTTCTCTGACAACATGGAGAACATTGGTCCAGGCCCATCTGTATTTTAGAATATTCATTTAAAAGACTGGCGGCCCCAGGGAGGTCTGGTGGGTGTTGGGGTTTGGGGACCTCCAAGTCAGGCATTATTCTAATGATTCAGTCTTTATGTGTTATTTGGTCATTTCCCTTCATGGCTTTTAGTATTTCTATTTCTCTGAGCATGTAGTCTTTATTATGTGTCTACTTGATGTTCTGTGTGCTCTTAGTACTTTAACAGTTATCTCATTCTTGGGGAAATTGTTTTCAGACAAACCATATACAAAGTGTTATTTCTTTATGTTCAATCCAGTCAGTAAAAATTAAAACACGACGAGAAAGAATCAAAACACAGTCATTCACTAAACTCACCAGTATACCCCAGATTAATAGATGGCAACAAATAACTCCATGGCATCTTGTTTTCAAATAGAATATCTTCTTTGTTACACAGGCGTAACTCCAAGTTGTGATTTTCTGCCTAAGGTTTAAATATCTGAGATTACACACAGGCATATGGCAATTCTAGATGATCACAAGACAAATACCAGCAAACAAAAATGAAAATTATGTATGTACAGTCATCATTAAGCAATTAAAATGATCTATGCTAAATATCATATAAATTGCCAAGCTCTTTCTGTGTGTCTGTGTGTGTGTGTGTGTGTGTGTGTGTGTTTTCATGCGCATGCATCAATGGATGTGTGTTACAGCATGAGGATAAAACAGCAATAAGAAAACAATTTGATAGTTTGTTCTTTCCTTCCTAGCAGAAGGATTCAGGGAATCATACTGAAGGCATCACATTTGTAAGCAAATGCTTTTACCCTCTAAGCCACCATCCCAGCTCAAGGCTTAGAGCTTTGAAACCTATCAGAGGTTTACAAAAGGAGCCAAGACTCAGCTTGGGACATTGGTGCACACCTATAATAATCCCACCACTTTGGATATGGAGGCAGGAAGATACCACTCCTTTTTACTAGTCCTTAAACATAACCAATGCTCATCCACTTGATTTGGTAGGCTGAAACCAATGCTTACAATGAGAAGACTGTGCCAAATAGACCAGAACCTACTCATCAGTTCCCCACAGGCAGCCTGCTGATCCATGAAAGCTGTCCTGCTTTTAACCCGGGCAAAAATTTTAAGAACACCTTTGGAAGATGTTCTTCGCCATCCTGAGTAGGAACCTTGGCTTCTCTCACAGAGGTGTAATGCCAACTGGGATTACCTCAGGAAGGCATAGGTCCTGTGCTTTATATGGAGAGGAGGAATAAAGAAAGTAATGTGGATGGAGAACCTCTTAACACTGGTTCCTCTCCCTCACCCATATGGATTAGGGTGAGCCTAAATGGAACCTGTGATGCTACTGTCTTTTCATATTCTAATTCTGGCTGAATCCTAGGAGGGCTATAGGTGTCCCTTTTATTCCCTTTGGTCTTTCTTCCAGCACATCCAAAATGTAGTATAGATTGCAGAAGGTATGTGTAGAAAAGAGGCAGTGTGATTTTTATGAAGTGTGTTCTTTCAGCTTGATAAATCCCAGTTTTCTTCTTCTACTCACATAGGTCAATTAGTCAAGATTCACTATATTTTAAAATATAAAAGAAATTTTTATTTTTTCACATTGATTTATTTTTCATTTATTTTTTGTTTTATTTTTAATATTTAATTTATATACATTCCAAATGTTTCCCCCTTTGGAAAGCCCTATTGCATTCCCCCTCCACCTGCCTCTATGAGGGTGCTCCCCCACCCATCCACCCACTCCTGCCTTCCCTCCCTAGCATTCCCCTACACTGGGGCATCTAACACACTCAGGCCCAACAGATAGCCAACAAGGCCCTCCTCTGCCACATATGTGGCCAGTGCCATGGGTCCCTCCATGTGTATTCTTTGGTTGGTGGTCCAGTCTCCGGGAGCTCTGGGAGCTCCTGCCAGTTGACACTGTTGCTCTCTTTTATGATAATATCAATGTATGCAGGAGATAATGTTTCATATGATTCTATTCCTATTATGATAAGAAATTTATAAAACCTGACAAAGAGACATTGTCTTATTTCTGTTATTGGAATACATGAGTAAATATTTATTCTCTCCTCTTCCCCCTCGAATTTCCGAATCTTGATGATAGTGTTTTGCTCTTGAGCTTCTCTATCAGGGCTGAGAAAATGCAAATTAAAACTGTTAGGAGATCTATCTTACCCTAATCAGAGTGTCCAAGATTAGTAAAACAAATGACAGCAAGGATGACAGATAAAGCAAAACACTTATTTGCTGTTGGTGGGAATGAAGACTGGAAAAGTCATTGTGAAAGTCAGCATGGAGATTTATGCAAAAGGAAGAAAATAAATATGCCAAAATATCTAGCTATACTAAAATTGGGCATATATGCACCTGACTCTGTATCTTACTGTAGATGTTTACTACTATGTACTGGCTGGTTTTGTGTGTCAACTTGACACAAGCTGGAGTTATCACAGAGAAAAGGAGCTTCAGTTGAGAAAAATGCCTCCATGAGATCCAGGTGTAAGGCATTTTCTCAATTAATGATCAAGGGGGGTGGGCCCCTAGTGGGTGGTACCATCCCTGAGCTGGTAATCTTGGGTTCTATAAGAGAGCAAGGTGAGCTAGCCAGGAGAAGCAAGCCAGTTAGGAACATCCCTCCATGGCCTCTGCATCAGCTCCTGCTTCCTAACCTGCTTGAGTTCCAGTCCTGACTTCCTTTAGTGATGAACAGCAATGTGGAAGAGTAAGCTGAACAAACCCTTTCCTCCCTAACTTGCTTCTTGGTCATGATGTTTGTGGAGGAGTAGAAACCCAAGACATTATACGTATTAATTTCTGTTTTATTTATAGCTAGAAATTTAAAACAGCCTCAATGTATATCACCTGATGAACAGGTAGTAACAAGATGTTACATTTACACAATCCAACAGTATTCATCTATTAGGAAAAGTGAATCTTTATATTTTCAGGTGATTGGGAAGTGATAGGCATAACCGGAGGAAGGTTTCAGTGATGTTGGCATGAAAATTGCCTAAGTTATCTTCTATGCTTGTGTATTAGATGGCATGTATACAGCTTAATTTACACCTACAGAATTTGCACATAGAGGAGAAGTCCATGCTGTTTTGAGGAAACTATCCTCTTATACAACCACATAGCACAATCTCGCTGGTTAATGTAGCTGGTACAAACCAAGGGAAAAGCCAATATAAGGAATGCATTACAAATATATTTCAAAAGGATTGAACCAGATACAATTTTGAGGGTCAATTTAACTTATTTAAGTGTGTCAAAATTAGAAAAGTTCAGACAAAGATATTATATAATATTGTCATATACAAGTAAAAGACTCAATTTTCTAGAAAATGTTTGCTGTTGAATGATATAGAAACAGAGGTTTTTGGTGCGTAATTAAACCTAGAAAACCTCTGATCAACAAATATTACAAATACGTACTAAAATGTAAAAGAAGAAAGCAACATATTCTTTATTTATGCCTGAGGCATGATATGATTACCTCAAGTAAATTAAGTACAAAATTAGAAATGAGAAATAAGGCTGAAAATTTATTAAGAATTAAGAATAAGTAGTACAATGCAACTCAAATTACAAATGTATTAAAGCTGATAAACATAGACACTGCAACATTCAAGCAAAATATAACAATTTTAAATGGCTATTTAAAGAAACTCATATTTTCCTTCACATCATTGACTAAAAGCTCTTTGATATTGCCCATAAATCAATGGTGGTAATTGGGTATAGGTGACCACTTCTCTATAGGATAGTGATGCTCATATAATTCATATCCAGAATGAAATGATTCAGTCTTTCGAAAGCTCATTTTCAATTTCATCGATGGAACTTCCAGTCATGTAAATTCATAAGATCCTGATCAAAGTTATAAATAATGCCTATGAAGTGTCTTTCATACGTAATATGTAAGAGAATGAGTTTCTATAACTAATAGCTGACTTGACACTGAGAATCTTATTTTACAATACTTCCGCAGTTTAGTATTAGACCTTATAGACACATTCAAATCATAAAACAATCTCTGCAACTTCAGGTTTGTGTTACTAGGTTTCTATTGTGTTAAAACACCAAAACCACTTGGGGAATAAAGCTTTATTTCAGCTGATTTTGCAGTCCAGCATGAAGGAATGTCAGTGCAAAAACTCCAAAGCAAGAAACTGGAGGCATCGACTGAAGCAGAGACTATGGAAGAGTACTGCTTATTGGGTATCCACCTGACTGCTGGTTCAACCTATATTTTATAAATGCCAGGACCAACTGCCCGAGGTTGGAGCCAGCATACCTATCTGGGCCCTCCCATATCAATAATCATCCAAAATAAATGCCCTGCAGAGTTCCTTAAAGGTCATTCTTATGAAGCCATTGACCTAATTGAAATCCCCCCCTGACCATGAAACCCTACTTTTTGTAATAGTTTTTATAGTAGTATTTATTTTAGCAGTTCATAGGTACATCTTTGTAAAACTATTGGTTGCTCTCCTTCTTATAAGCCTGCATAAACCCTTCCAGAACTATGAAACATCATAATCATGAAGGAGGCTTTCAGGTCAATCCAGGTTGGATCCTCCATGTCCTAGGTCTGAGGTGCATGGTGTCTTCAGCAATAGGTAAATGCCTCCAAGTCTAGAATAGAAGCAAGGGCAACAGCAACATCTTACAACATTGTTTGGAGAGTTCCTTGACTCTAATCAAATGCAAATCAAGCCAACCCAAAGCAAACAAAACAGGTGTCCTCCCAACCCCCATGCAAAGTCCTGGTGGTTTTGATAGACAGTCTTAGCCCAAGTTGGCTTAGCCCAAGTTTCATAAACTGTGTGTGTGTATGATATATGCACATGTATGCTATATGCTATAATTATATATAAATTTTTATATTCCTATGCTTATATGTGTTATATGTAATTTCAGTAAATAAAATACTATTTACATGGCTTTTTGAGAGTTCATTTTAAATTATTGTTCCCTCTACTCCTTCTCTATCCCCTAATGTTCTCTTCAGTTATGATCTATCCCATTTCTTCCCATCTGTCCTTATTGCTTGTCTTGCTGTTTTCACTTTAGAATTTCTACCCCATCCTAAATAGTCTTTTTCCTTTTCTGGCTTCTCCAGTTTCTCTTTCTTTTATGCTTGCATATGAAGATTTGGAGCTATCAATAATAGATGAGAGGGAATATTCAGTGTTTGTCCTTATGGGTCTGGAATATCTCAGTTAATAAAATGGGATTTTTTAGGTCTATCAATTTACTTTTGAAGAGATACAGGCAGCTAGCCTCTGCACTTTCCAGCCACCTGCAGAACTTCCTTTCCCCCTGCTCCTTCTCACAGCCAACACAGAACTCCCCTCCCCTCCCTGGTCTTGCAGAAAGGGCCTTGTCTGGCACAGAAATATTGTTATTTCTGTTTTCATAATGACACTCCCTAATACCCCCCACACCAGGAGCGACATAGATGGGGTTAGGGACAAACAATAGCACCCCTCGGCCCCCAGGTCATTGAGACTGGCAATCTGGATAGATGGCCAATCACTTCCCAGAACAACTGGAGTTTGTCTTTGGGAAGAGCAAAAACTAAACATCCTTGACAGATAAAATGCCTCATGTTTGAGCCATGAAAAGAGGGCAACTAAGCATCCACAGAGAGCTGTGGCTAGCTGTAAAAACACACTATTTCTTGATGTCATCATAAAATTACTTCCAAGATCAGAGGAGTTCCCCCTCCCAGTTGTGTGATTCTGCTGCTGCCTGAACAAAGATACTGTGTTTGAAAGATGACTTCCCTTGTTACCTCCCCTGCCAACCTAAAATCTGAAGAATGCCTGATTATGCTTGTATAAAAATGCCAAGCCCTCCAGACCAACCCTCCCCTCACCATGGAAAGGTTTGTGATCTGAGTCTGACTCAAATAAAAAGACTCTTGTGCCTCTCTGCATTGGGTCTGCCGTCCTTAGAGTTCTCGTGGAAATCCCGCACAGATCTGGGCATAACACTTTAAAGATTTATTTTAGTTTTAATTTGTTTTCAATTTTTTTTTCTGGATCTTAGCAATGATGATTGCTGTAGCTGTCAATAATTTAATTGACTGAAAGTGTACCATTAATTTTAGTTTTGGTTTTAGAATTGAGTAAATTCCCATATTGCATCAACATAATTCACTATATAAACAAACTCAAAGAAGAAACCCACATGACCATTTCATTAGATTCTGAGAGAGCACTTGACAAGATTCAACACCCCTTCATGATAAAAGTCTTGGAAAGATCAAGAATTCAAGGCCCATACCTAAACATAGAAAAAGCAATATACAGCAAACTAGTAGCCAACATGAAACTAAATAGAGAGAAACTTGAAGCAATCCAAATAAAGTCAATGACTAGATAAGGCTACCTACTCTCTTCCAACCTATTAAATATAGTACTCCATGTCCAGAAGAGCAATTAGACAACAAAAGGAGGTCAAAGGGATACAAATTGGAAAGGAAGAAATCAAAATATCAATATTTTCAGATGATATGACCCCAAAAATTCCACCAGACAACTTCTAAACCTGATAAACAACTTCAGCAAAGTGGCTGGATATAAAATTTACTTAAACAAATCAGTAGCCTTTCTCTACTCAAAAAATAAACGGGCTGAGAAAGACATTAGGGAGATCACACCCTTCACAATAGTCACAAATAATATTACATACCTTGGTGTGACTCTAACCAGCAAGTGAAAAATCTGTATGAAAAAAACTTCAAGTCCCTGAAGAAAGAAATCAAAGAAGACCTCAGAAGATGGAAAGATCTCCCATGCTCATGGATTGGCAGGATTAATATAGTGAAAGTGGCCATCTTGCCGAAAGCAATCTACAGATTCAATGCAATCCCCATCAAAATTGCAACTCAACTCTTCATAGAGTTTGAAAGAGCAACTTGCAAATTCATTTGGAATAACAAAAAACCCAGGATAGCAAAAATTATTCTCAACAATATAAGAACTTCTGGGGGAACCAACATCCCTGACCTCAAGCTACATTACAGAGCAATAGTGATAAAAACTGCATGGTATGGGTACAAAGACAGACAGGTAGATCAATGGAAGAGAATTGAAGACCCAGAAATGAAGTCATACACCTAAGGTCACTTGATCTTAGAAAAGAAGCTAAGACCATCCATTGAAAAAGAGACAGCATTTTCAACATATGGTGCTGGTTCAACTTGGGGGGGTCAGCATGTAGAAGAATAGAAATTGATCCATTCTTATCTCCTTATACAGTGCTCAAGTCCAGGTGGATCAAGGACCTCCAAATAAAACCAGACACACTGAAACTAATAGAAGAGAAAGTGGGGAAGAGGCTTGAACACATGGACATAGGGGAAATTTCTTGATCAGAGCACCAATGGCTCATGCTCTAAGATCAAGAATTGACAAATGTGGCCTCAGAAAATTGCAAAGCTTCTGTAAGGCAAGGGACACTGTCAATAGGGCAAAATGACTACCAACAGAATGGGAAAAGATCTTTACCAATACTACAGAGGGCTAATATCCAATATATACAAAGAACTCAAGAAGTAAGATTCCAGAAAACCAAATAACCCTATTAAAAACGGGGGCACAGATTCAATGCAATCCCCATCAAAATTGCAACTCAATTCTTCATAGACTTAGAAAGAGCAATTCTCAAATTCATATGGAATAACAAAAAACCCAAGATAGCAAAAACTATTCTCAAGTATAAAAGAACTTCTGGGTGGAATCAGCATCCCTGACCTCAAGCTGTACTACAGAGGAGTAGTGATAAAAACTGCATGGTATTGGTACAGCAGCAGGCAGGTAGATCAATGGAATAGAATTGAAGACCCAGAAATGAACCACACACTTAAAGTTCCCTCTCATGGCATGGTTCTCAAGCTGGACCAGTCCTTTTTTGGCCACTCCCATAAGTTCTGTACCATCTTTACTCCATCACATCTTGGTAGCTATACAAACTGTAAGCAGAAGGTTTTTTGGCTGGGTTGTTGTCCCAGTTAATCCACTGGAATTCTTGCTAGATTAAGAGGATGGATGGTTCAGGCTCCAGATCCCTCATTACTGGGAGGATTAGCTAGTCCTCCCACATAGATTCTTGGGTGTTTCCACTACACGAAGTTTCTACCTCACTCAAGAATGCCTCCTAGTTTCAATTGTCTCTCCCAGTGCTTTCTCCCTCTATCCTCTACCCACAGGATTGATCTCTTCTTTGCCTTTCCCCATGCCTAGTCCACCCATGAGTTCTATTCTATTCTTCCTTCTCCAGGAGATTCATGTGTCAACCTTGAGCCTTCCTTGTTTCTTAACATTTCTGGGTCTGTGGATAGTAGTGTGAGTATCCTTTATTTACAGCTAATATTCCTTATAGGTTTCAGTCTGGTAATATAAGATATCTCTTTTCCATACTAAGCACTGGAGTGTCTACTATATTCTTGAAGTTAATTTTCCTTTTAACTTTGTGGAACTTCACACAGTTAAGTATTAACATAATTTTCTCTATTAATAAAATAAATCCAATCTCAGTTGTCATGCTCCAGCATCTCCTGCCACTTTGTAATGTTAGAATTTTGGAATTAAGATTTGGAAACAGACAATAAAGTTTTGTAAAAACTCCTAAGTTCAACCTTAAAGAAAGATGCTTTCTAATCAGTAAAATGGTCTTTCTTATGCTGTGGATACATTGGTATGTATTTATAAGTATGTGTGTGTGTGTGTGTGTGTGTGTGTGTGTGAGAGAGAGAGAGAGAGAGAGAGAGAGAGAGAGAGAGAGAGAGAGAGAAGTGTGAAAATTTGGTACATGCAGGCCCCCACACCTGAGGATAGAGATTGATATAGGGTGTCTTCTTCTATCACTTTCTCCCTTACCAATCTACAGAATGTTCCCTGCATTTCAATAAATGATCTGTCATTGAATGGGCAGTTCAGTTTGTGTTTAGACTGGCTGGCTAAGAAGTTCCAGATATCCACCTGCCTCCATAACCTTCTAGTGAGTGGGTTAAAGGCAGTTGGCTTTTTCCTGGGTACTTAAATCTGAACTGAAGATGCTCTGTATCCTCTGTGAGGACTGTACACATTGAGATATCTCCTTCACTTATAGAGCTGTAGGTTTCTAAAGCTAAACCACAATGGCGTTGCATCCCAAATCAAACAACTGTTTTCTTGTTAATTCATTATAGATGGCACCTACTCATCCAGTGTCCAAAGAGAAAAACCTCAAGAGCTTATACCAGAACAAGCTGTTTTGGAGAGCTGACTCTTCACTGATGGATGAAAAGGAAGCAGTGACTCTCTGACTTCAGATGCACAAGAGCAAAGAGGAATAGAAAAGAAACATTAGTATGCATGGGAAAGCCAGTGGAAGGCAGGCTCCAGATTCAGGGACTGAGGAAAAGCTGGGAGGTAAGAGCTTGCCTGCTTCTACCTGTGTCCAGAGATCCCCACCTGGGACACCAGGCCTCCATATACAAGCAGTGCAGGGAGAAAGCTACCTGCCCACTTGCGCTGAGGAGTCAGCAACAGGAGGACTCTAGACGCAGGGTCTGAAGAACAGCTGGGAGAGATAACTGGTGTCCCAGGAATATTGACATCTGAGCTTGAAGGAAAGACAAGCCACAGTCAGAGAGAGTAAGACCAACTAACACCAGAGATAACCAGAAGGCGAAAGGCAAGGGCAAGAACACAAGGAACAGAAACCAAGAATACTTGGCTTCATCAGAACCCAGCGCTCCCACCACAGCCAGCCCTGAATACCCCAACAAACCAGAAAAGGAAGACTCAGACTTAAAATTACTTATCAAGAGGATGATAGAAGATTTTAAGAAGGAAATAAATAACTCCCTTAAAGAAATACAAGAGAAGACAGGTAAACAACTGGAAGACCTTAAAGAAGACACACAAAATCCCTTGAAGAATTACAGGAAAACACAATCAAACAAATGAACAAAACCATTCAAGAATAAAAAACAGAAATAGAAACAATAAAGAAATCACAAAGGGAGACAACCCTGGAGTTAGAGAACATAGGAAAGAAATCAGGAGTCATAGATGCAAGCATCAACAACAGAATACAAGAGAAGGAAGAGAGAATCTCAGGTGCGGAAGATACCATAGAAAACATGAACACACCAGTCAAAGAAAACACAAAATCCAAAAAGCTTCTAACTCAAAACATCCAAGATATCAAGGATGCAATGAGAAGACAGAACCTGAGGAAAATAGGTATAGAAGAGAGTGAAGACTCCCAACGTAAAAGACCAGTAAATGTCTTCAACAAAATTATAGGAGAAAACTTCCCTAACCTAAAGAAAGAGATGACCATAAGTATACAAGAAGCCTACAGAACCAAATAGACTGGACCAGAAAAGAAATTCCTCCCGTCACATTATAGTCAAAACACCAAATACACAAAACAAGGAAAGAATATTAAAAGCAGTAAGGGAAAAGGGGCAAGTAACATATAAAGGCAGACCTATCAGAATTACACCAGACTTCCCACCAGAGACTATGAAAGCTAGAATATCCTGGGCAAATCTCATACAGACTCTAAAAGAACACAAATGCCAACCCAGGCTGCTATACCCAGCAAAACTCTCAAAAATCATAGATGGTGAAACCAAAATATTCTACGAAAATTCCAAATTTGCACAGTATGTTTCCACAAACCCAGCCCTACAAAGAATAATACATGGGAAATGCCAACTCAACGAAGGAAACTATACTCAAGAAAAAGGAAGAAAGTAATCTTTCAACAAACTCAAAAGAAGATAGCCACACACACAATATAAAAAATATCAAAAATAACAGGAAATAACAATCACTATTCCTTACTATCTCTTAACATCAATAGTCTCAACTCCCCAATAAAAAGACATAGACTGACAGACTGGATCCATAAACAAGGCCCAGCATTTTGCTGCATCCAGGAAACACACCTCAGTGTTAAAGACAAACACTACCTCAGAGTAAAGGGCTGGAAAACAACTTTCCAGGCAAATGGGCCCAAGAAACAGGCTGAAGTAACCATTCTAATATCTGATAAAATTGACTTTCAACCAAAAGTCATCAAAAAAGATAAGAAAGGACACTTCATACTCATCAAAGGAAAAATCTACCAAGAAGAACTCTCAATTCTGAACATCTATGTTCTGAATGCAAGAGCTCCCACATTCATAAAAGAAACTTTACAAAAGCCCAAAGCACACATTGCACCTCACACAATAATAGTGGGAGACTTCAACACCCCACTATCATCAATGGAAAGATCTTGGAAACATAAACTAAACAGAGACACAGTGAAACTAACAGATGCTATGAACCAAATGGATTTAATAGATATCTATAGAAGATTTCATCCTACATCAAAAGAATATACCTTCTTCTCAGCAGCTCATGGTACCCTCTCCAAAATTGATCATATAATTGGTCACAAAACAAACCTCAACAGATATAAGAAGAATGAAATAATCCTATGCCTCCTAACATAGCACTATGGATTAAACTTGGTCTTCAATGGCAACAACAACAACAGAAAACCCACATACACATGGAAGCTGAACAATGCTCTGCTCAATGATAACTTGGTCAAGGAAAAAATAAAGAAGGAAATTAAAGACTTCCTAGAATTTAATGAAAATGAAAGTACACCTTACCCAAACCTATGGGACACAATGAAAGCAGTGTTAAGATGAAAACTCATAGCTCTGAATGCCCCCCAAAAGGAATTGGAGAGAGCATATACTAACAGCTTAACAGCATACCTGAAAGTTCTAGAACAAAAAGAAGCTAATACACCCAAGAGGAGTAGAAGGCAGGAAATAATCAAATTAAGGGCTGAAATCAACCAAGTGGAAACTAAAAGAACTATACAAAGAATCAACAAAACCAGGAGCTGGTTCTTTGAGAAAATCAACAGGATAGATATACCCTTAGCCAGACTAACCAGAGGGCCCAGAGACAGTATCCAAATTAACAAAATTAGAAATGAAAAGGGAGATATAACAACAGACTCTGAGGAAATTAAAAAAAAAAATCAGATCCTAGTACAAAAGCCTATATGCAACAAAATTGGAAAATCTGGAGGAAATGGACAAGTTTCTAGACAGATACCAATTACCAAAGTTAAATCAGAATCAGATAAAACATCTAAACAGTCCAATAATCCCCAAAGAAATAGAAGCAGTCATTAACAGTCTCCCAACCAAAAAAAAGCCCAGGACCAGATGGGTTCAGTGCAGAATTCTATCAGACCTTCAAAGAAGACCTAATACCAATACTCTTCAGTTTATTCTACAAAATAGAAACAGAATGAACACTACCCATTTCATTCTATGAGGCCACAGTTACACTGATACCAAAGCCCCACAAAGACTCAACAATAAAAGAAAACTTCAGACCAATTTCCCTTATGAATATCGATGCAAAAATACTCAATGATATTCTTGCAAACTGAATCCAAGAACACATCAAAACGATCATTCACCATGTTCAAGTAGGCTTCATCCTAGGCATGCGGGGATGTTTCAATACCCGGAAATCCATCAATGTAATCCACTACATAAACAAACTCAAAGAAAAAAACCACATGGTCATTTTGTTAGATGCTGAAAAAGCATTTGACAATATTCAACATCCCTTCATTATAAAAGTCTTGGAAAGATCAGGAATTCAAGGAGCATACTTAAACATAGTAAAAGCAATATACAGCAAACCAGAGGCCAACATCAAACTAAATGGAGAGAAACTCGAAGCAATCCCACTAAAATCAGGGACTAGACAAGGCTGCCCTCTCTCTCCCTATCTATTCAATATAGTACTTGAAGTTCTAGCTAGAGCAATCAGGCAACAAAAGGAATTCAAAGGGATACAAATTGGAAAGGAAGAAATCATAATATCACTATTTGCAGATGATATGATGGTATACTTAAGTGACCCGAAAAACTCCACCAGAGATCTGCTACAGCTGATAAACAACTTCAGCAAAGTGGCTGGATACAAAATTAACTCAAGCAAATCAGTAGCCTTACTATACTCAAAGGATAAACAGGCTGAGAAAGCAATTAGGGAAATGCAACCCTTCACAACTGTCACAAACAATATAAAATATCTTGGTGTGACTCTAACCAAACAAACGAAAGATCTGTATGACAAGAACTTCAAGTCTCTGAAGAGAGAAATCGAAGACCTCAGAGGATGGAAAGATCTCCCATGCTCATGGATCGGCAGGATTAACATAGTTAAAATGGCCATCCTGCTGAAAGCAATCTACAGTTTCAATGCAATCCCAATCAAATCCCAACTCAATTCTTCATGACTTAGAAAGAGAAATTCTCAAATTCATATGGAATAACAAAAAACCCAGGATAACAAAAACTATTCTCAACAATAAAAGGACTTCTAGGGGAATCAGCCTCCATGACTTCAAGCTACACTACAGAGCAGTAGTGATAAAAGCTGCATGGTATTGGTACAGTAACAGGCAGGTAGATCAATGGGATAGAATTGAAGACCCAGAAATGAACCCACAACACTTATGGTCACTTGATCTTTGACAAAGGAGCTAAAACCATCCAGTGGACACAACACAGCATCTTCATCAAATGGTGTTTGTTCAACTGGCAGCCTACATGTAGAAGAATGTGAATTGATTCATTCCTATCTCTCTGTACAAAGCTCAAGTCCAAGTGGATCAAGGACCTCCACATAAAACCAGATATACTGAATCTAATAGAAATGAAGGTGGGGAAAAGTCTCGAACACATGGGCACAGGGGAAAAGTTCCTGAAAAGAATACCAATGGCTTATGCTGTAAAATCAAGAATCGACAAATGGGACCTCGTGAAATTACAAAGCTTCTGTAAGGACAGGACACTGTAAATAGGACAAAATGTCAACTAACAGATTGGGAAATTATCTTTACCAATCCTATGTCCGATAGAGGGCTAATATCTAAGGTATACAAAGAACTCAAGAAGTTAGACTCCAGAGATTCAAAAAATGGGGAACAAAGATAAACAGACAATTCTCAACTGACGAAACTGGAAGGGGTGAGAAGCACCTAAAGAAATGTTCAACATCCTTAGTCATCAGGGAAATGCAAATCAAAACAACCCTGGGATTCCACCTCACACCAGTCACAATGGCTAAGATCAAAAACTCAGGTGACAGCATATGTTGCCGAGGATGTGGAGAAAGAGGAACACTCCTTCATTGCTGGTGGGAATGCAAGCTGATACAACATCTCTGGAAATCAGTTTGGCGGACCCTCAGAAAAATGAACATAATACTACCTGAGGACCCAGCTATTCCTCTCCTGGGCATATACCCAGAAGGTGCTCCAACATGTAATAAAGACACATGTTCCACTATGTTCATAGCAGCCATATTTATAATAGCCAGAAGCTGGAAACAACCCAGATATCCCTAAACAGAGGAATGGATATAGCAAATATGGTACATTTATACAATGGAATACTACTCAGCTATTCAAAACAATGACTTCATGAAATTCACAGAGAAATGTTTGGAACTTGAAAATATCATCCTGAGCGAGGTAACACAGTCACAAAACAATGCACATGGTATATACTCACTGTTATGTGGTTATTAGCCCAAAAGTTCGACATACCCAAGAGTCACTTTGCAGCAACAGTAGGGCTGAGTGTGAGGTCCCAGATGGAGGACTTGGAGAAGGGACTGAAGGAGCTGAGGGAGTTTGCAGCCCCAGGGAGGCAGCCACAGTGTCAATTGACCTGACTCCCAGATACTTCTGGAGACTGATCCACCAACCAAAGTATACACATCGAGGGACCCATGGTGGTGGCCACAAACGTGGCAGAGGAGGGTCTTGTTAGACATTAGGGTGAGGAGAGGCCCTTGGGCCTGAGGGTGTTAGATCCCCCAGTATAGGAGAATGCAAAGAAGGGTAGAAAAGAGTGAGTGGGTGGGTGGGTGGGTGGTGGGAGAATACCCCCATAGTTGCAGGGGGAGGGGGGAGGAAATGATGATGCTCCAAAGGGGAGATCTGGAAAGGGGGAAACATTTGAAATGTAAATAAAGTATGAAAAAAGTAAGAACTCAAATGAAATCCAATTGGAAAAATAAGAAAAATACTATACTTTTAAAATAGAAAAAAACTACATATTATTATTATTATTATTGTTATTATTATTATTATTTTAACAAATTAAAGTTTATGCAAAGATCAGTCCAAGAATATATATCTTTGATTTTGGTCATGCAATAAAGAAAGATACTTTTGATGAAGACATCACATACTGTGGATGCAGCTTTCAGATGAGTCAAGCTAGTACCAAGATGAGGCTTACATCCTCTCACTCTTCTTCATAGTTCTGGAAGCTACTGTGTAGCCTGCTGTGGGTGAGTGGGGCATCAGTGATACCAGCATTTTCTTTGGGGACTATGATATTGAACTTCCAGGTAGATTTTCCCATTTGTACAATAGTAGCATTATTGTTTTGGGAATGACCAGTGAGTTTCTGCATGGATTTAAAGGTTTCTCCAGGAGAAGAAATATAGAGCTTGAGAACATAAGAGCTTGATTCTGATGTTAGGCTAACTAAAACATTATAGAAAAATTCATTTTAAAATTTATTTATCCATTAAAACAAGTATTAACATAAATCTGCATTTGAGATGCAGAATTTTAAATATCTATGAGATACGTATATTTTGTATCAATAGCATTGTAATCATGTTATACAGTTTAAGAATAAACTGCTTATGAATTAATATTTTACTTTAGCAATAATGTATTGAAGTATGAAAATTAAAATTGATTTCCAAACTGTCAAAAGTTAAAACTTTATACGTTTATTTGCTTAGAGCTAACAATTTAGGATTGGATAATGTGTAATGGAGCATGTCCCTGGAGAAGACTGATATTCACTCTCTCTTCAGCATATTAATTGGCTATGGCTCTTCATCTATGGGTGAGGTTTTGTGAGATTTCTTCCACCCACATTGGGATGTAAGCTGGTGGTGTCATATAGGTCTGGTTTATGTGACCATATTTTTGAAATTTCTTATGTGTAACTCTCCTATTAAATATAGAAAATTATAAAAAACATATATTTGAGAAACAAGTGTCTTTTCAACTAATGGTGCTGAGGAAAGTGGTTATGTATGACAGATATATATAAATAAATAGATTTATATCATATGCATATATATATGTATATATATACATATATATGAAATAAATAAATGCATAGAGAATTAAAGATAACAGTTTGTGAATTTGAGAAAGAGCTGATGTAGACACAGGAGAAATTAGATGCAGGAAGGAGCAGATGCAGAGCAAATGATGTCATTATAGAACTCATGTATGATAGTCAATAAGCAAATCGGCAACCTAAAAATTGAGAAAACCCAATCCCACAAAGCTCCACATCCAATAGAGGGCTAATATCCAAAATATATAAAGAACTCTAGAAGCTAACCACCAAAAAACTGAACAACCCAATCAAAAAATGGGATATAGAACTAAACAGAGAATTCTCAACAGAGGGATTTCGAATTGCTGGGAAACAGTTAGAGAAACATTCAAAGTCCTTAGTCATCAGGGAAATGCAAATCAAAATGACCCCGATATTCCACCTTACTCCAGTCAGAATGACCAAATCCTCAGATTATAACACATGTTGGCGTGGATGCAGAGGAAGAGGAACACTTCTTTATTGCTGGTGGGATTGCAAACTGGTACGATAACTCTGGAAATCAATCTGGAGGTTCCTCAGACAATTGGAAATAGATCTACCTGAAGACCTAGCTATACCACTCTTGGGTATGTACCCAAAAGATTACGCACCATGCCACAGGGGAACATGTTTCATTGTGTTCATAGCAGCCTTATTTGTGATAGTCAGAAGCTGGAAATCCAGATATCCCACAATGGAAGAATGGATACAGAAAATGTGATTCATTTACACAATGAAATACTACTCAGCTCTTAAGAATGAGGACATACTGAGTGTTGCAGGCAAATGGACGGAACTAGAAAAAGTATCATCCTGAGTGAGGTCACTCAGACCCAAAGGACATGCATAGTATGTACTCACTAATAAGTGGATATGAGCCAAAATAGTACAAAATACCCAGGACACAATCCACAGAACTCAAGGAGGTTTACAAGCTGAAGGGTCCAAGTGATGGTGCCTCAATCCCACTTGGGAGGGAGAAGAAAGCAATCACAGGGTATAGAGAGAGGGAATTAACTTGGTGGAAGCAGGAACCTGGAGGAGAAGGGGGCGTGATCATGTATTGGGGGGAACAGGACTGAAGCCCTGAGGGCCAGCAGAAAGAATGGAAACCAGCAACCTCAGGAGGTAGGAGGTGGGGGACCCTCTAAAATGACTGGAGACCTGGGAGGTGAGAGCATCTCAGTACTCAAAGAGAGTTACATTGGATGGAGTGCACTACAGAGGAGAGGGGGAACTTGTAGAGTCCACCTCCAGTGGAGGGAAAGGACATGAAGTGGAGAGTTGGGGTTGCCTTCCCACAGTCAAAAGCTCTGACCCAGCATTGTTCTAGTCTGAAGGAACTGCAGGGACAAAAATGGAGAAGAGCATGAGAGAAAGGTGGTCCAGTGACAGGCCCAAATTAGGATCCAGCTCAAAAGTGGATTTCAAAACAATTTTAATCAGTAAAAGATAAAAGATGACTATAGGAATACAGAGACAATCTGTGACTCTCGTAACACTTTTTAAAATTTAGTAAAAATCAATGGCACAAATTAGTATAAGTATAGTCACTGATTAAAATACTAAGACTTCCTTGATTCGCTGTGAGAGTATACAAGAATTATGAGAAGCTCATAGGTTTCTGACTTATATTTTTGGCCTTGGTTTTGAAATCATGAAGGGATGTTAGGGAGCAGCTGAGTCTTGGGAATGATTATAAGGTAGGTGAGGACAATACTGGGGTTCAACCTCAGTTTTTATAGAAGTGCAAAGGTTGAAGGGCCCATGGAAAAAAGTTAATAATTGACACCCCATGAGAGAGTGGTCCTGATGAGAGCCCAGCATAGGCTATTGGTGAAGTGCAGTCAATTTGCAACAGAAATTCTAACATTTTGGAGATACCTGTACCATGGGATCTGCAGAAGTCATGGAATATAGCTAACCTGAAGCAGCAAAACAAAATGTGTGTGGTGCTAATAGCAGATCTAGAGAAACGGTGTAGTTTGGAACACAGAGGATAGTGAGTGTCCAATATCTGATGCTGGACTTTTAAACTTTAAGCTTCTGTTTAAGCTTTTGTCCTTGGGAGCTCAGCATGGTCCAGCTAGTTGATACTGTTCTTCCAGTGGGGTTGCAAATTCCTTCAGCTCCTTCAGTCCTTCCACTGTAGAATGCAATAATTGAAAGATGTTAACTTTTAAAGATATTTTGGAAAATTTGATGCAGTATTTTAGAGGGGGTCAACTTTGTAAGTGACTCACGTATTTTAAAAGGACAGTTCCTAATTTGTAGACTTAGGGAAAGGCACTCAAGTTTCCATTCTAGACAAAGAATTATAGGAAAAACTTGTCTTGCCAGGATGGAATATCTGAAGAAAGGCCAATGGTAGATTTTGGTGTGAGTACAGCCTGAGATACAGTGGAAACCCCAGCATATCTGAGAAACAATGATCAGAAGAAGACCACAAGGAATGGCAAAAACTGTGAATAGAGCTGCCTAAGCTTGGGAGATGAACTGTATGCTCTGAATGGCAAAGCAGCAGAAGTACAGTTGTCTGGGCATTATGGAGACAAGAAGATCCAGAGTTGCAGATGTTAGATATTAAGCCATTAAACTGGTGGATTTTCGATTTTTTATGATTATGACTGTGCCATTTCTCTATCTTTTAAAGGAAAAAACTATAATTTATTTTTGCATGAGTTTATCATTAAACATTTTTGGATGTGTAAAAGGACATTGGATTTTTAAAGATAGCTTAGACTTTAAACGTACTGATCACAAAGACAGTGGAACTAAGTATTATTATGTCTATATTATGCTATTAAGATACTAATGTGAAAATTGGGGATGAACAAAAGAGAAAAGGCATAGTTTTATGAAAAGATATCTGTGTGTCAAATTGACAGAGTATAAATTTTGCTGTTTTGTTTGTTTGTCAAAATGACCCAAACTTAAATATGTCTGGTGTGGGAAAATTTCAACTAGGACAATGCCTTCATAAGATTGTCCTTTGACAACTCTGCAGAACATTTATTTTGGATGATAATTGATATGGGAGGGCCCAGATAGGTATGCTGGCTCCAACCTCGGGCAGTTGGTCCTGGCATTTATAAAATATAGGTTGAACCAGCAATCAGGTGGATACCCAATAAGCAGTACTCTTCCATAGTCTCTGCTTCAGTCGATGCCTCCAGTTTCTTGCTTTTGAGTTCTTGCACTGACGTTCCTTCATGCTGGACTGCAAAATCAGCTGAAATAAAGCCTTATTCCTCAAGTGGTTTTGGTGTTTTAACACAATAGAAACCTAGTAACACAAACCTGAAGTTGCAGAGATTGTTTTATGATTTGAATGTGTCTATAAGGTCTAATACTAAACTGCGGAAGTATTGTAAAATAAGATTCTCAGTGTCAAGTCAGCTATTAGTTATAGAAACTCATTCTCTTACATATTATGTATGAAAGACACTTCATAGGCATTATTTATAACTTTGATCAGGATCTTATGAATTTACATGACTGGAAGTTCCATCGATGAAATTGAAAGTGAGCTTTCGAAAGACTGAATCATTTCATTCTGGATATGAATTATATGAGCATCACAATCCTATAGAGAAGTGGTCACCTATACCCAATAACCACTGTTGATTTATGGGAAATATCATAGAGCTTTTAGTCAATGATGTGAAGGAAAAAGTGAGTTTATTTAAATAGCCATTTAAAATTGTTATATTTTGCTTGAATGTTGCAGTGTCTATGTTTATCACCTTTAATAAATTTGTAATTTGAGTTGCATTGTACTACTTATTCTTAATAAATATTCAGCCTTATTTATCATTTCTTAGTGTTACACTTAAATAATTTACTTGAGGACATCCTATCTTGCCTGGATGCATAAATGAGAACATGTTGCTTTCTTCCTTTACATTTTAATTTGTATTTGTACTAAATATTTGTTGGTTAGAGTTTTTGTAGGTTTTGTCGGCTCATTGCCATCAGGCAGGTCCAGGCAAGAGGAGAGAACCTGGTCCAGCTGGGTCTGTCCAGTGCTGAGTGTCAATAGCCCTAAAGAAACACACCAGGCTGGGAGTCTTGTGGAAGCAGGAACTCGATTTTATTGTATCAGCCCCTCACTTATACAGAGAAGGCAAAGGGGGTGGGCACTTAGGTATGGGGAGAGATGACATAGGATGTGGGTAAGGGTAAGGGGTAACTGACAAAGCCTCCAGCAAAGCTCCACATCAGCAATGGCAGAGCAGAGGGAGTGCCAAGCAGGTATTGCTGAGTCACCCCTATACGGAAGTGACTGACAGAGGTCTCAGAACTCATTCAGGTTCCAGTTTGTCCTCAAGGCTCAAACCAGGACCAAAATGGGACCCAACACTCCAAAAGCCTGGGACCCCACCCTCTTGCCCTTCAGACAGCGGGAGGGGGAGAACACCCCCAGCACTGCACTGTCAGGGTCCAGTTCAGGCTGTCCCCCAGGGCCGAGCCCAGGCCCAGAGCCACTGCAGCCCCAGCTTGGCTCAGCAACACAATGCCCAGTGCAAGAGGGTGGATAGACAAGTCACTGAGGAATCTGAGCAGCTGCGGCCAAAGCTGCTCTCATTGCCAAGGTCCCGCTGTGAACCCAGGGCCTCTGCACACCCTGGCTGACCTGTGCTCTTACTTTCTTGTCCCTATGGCCTGGGTTTCCCCAGGCTGACTGCAGCACTCCCTGTTTGTGTGCCAGGGAGG
Organism: Rhynchomys soricoides; assembly: GCA_019843965.1. Lineage (NCBI taxonomy): Eukaryota > Metazoa > Chordata > Mammalia > Rodentia > Muridae > Rhynchomys > Rhynchomys soricoides. The sequence goes on from JADRCH010007930.1 coordinate 40,883, forward strand.
ATCGCCCTGTGACCATCAATGTTCCCCATGGAGCAGAAGCCGTGGCCAAGACTGCAGGTGGAGGGGGTCTCACAGGGCGTGGGAGGGGGTTGAGGCACCTCATCCAGCTGTGGCATCCACCCAACCCCACCAAGGTGCTGTCCTCTCCTACTTGCCTGCCCAAAGGGCATCGGTCGCCTGCCAGTTACTGCTGGGGGATGAGGTGCAGGACAGGCCCAACAGGTTTAATTGCACATATATCTACAGGATCTTCTGTTTCTATGTATTACTCAATAACAAAATTCTACAGAAAATTGTGTCTTTTACTTGTATAATACATATTATATAATTTCTTTGTCTAAATTTTTCCAATTTTGACACATTTGAAATAAGTTAGCATGATCACTTCATGCTGAAAAACCATCTAATTTTGAAAAAAATAGATAGTTTAACATGATACTCCTTCATGTTAAAAGTATCAGAGAGGTCTGGAATTCAAGTCATATATCTAAACATAATAAAGCCAATATATAGCAAACCAACAGCCAATATCAAATTAAATGGAGAGATACTTGAAGCAATCGCACTAAAATCAGGGACAGGAAAAGGATGCCCACTCTCCCCATATCTATTCCAAATAATACTTGAAGTTCTAGCTAGAGCAATAAGACAACAAAAGGAGATCAAGTGGATACAACTTGGCAAAAAAAGAAGTCAAGGTATCACTATTTGCAGATGATATAGTATACATAAGCAACTCTAAAAAATTCTACCAGAGAAATTCTAAAGATGTTACACAACTTCAACAAAGTGGCTGAATACAAAATTAACTCTAATAAATCAGTAGCCTTTATTTACACAAATAAAAAATGGGCTGAGAAAGAAAATAGGAAAACAACGCTCTTCACAAAAGTTAAAAATAATATAAAATACCTTCGGGTAACTCTAACCAAACAAGTGAAAGATCTGTATAACAAGAACTTCAAGTTTTTCAAGAAAGAAATCAAAGAAGACCTTAGAAAGTGGAGAGGTATACCATGCTCATATATTGGTAAGATTGACATAGTAAAAATGCCCATCCTATCAAAAGAAATCTAGATTCAATAAAATCCCCATCAAAATTCCAACACAACTCTTCAAAGATATGGAAAGAGCAATTCTTAGTTTCATATGGAAAAACAAAAAAAGCCAAGATAGTGAAAATGATTCTTAGCAATAAAAGAACTTCTGGGGGAATCACCATCCCTTACCTCAAGCTACATATACTACAGAGCAATAGTGATAAAACCTACATGGCATTGGTATACAGACAGACAGGTCGATCAATGGAATAGTATTGAAGAACCAGAAATAAAACTGTACACTTATGGACACTTGATCTTTGACAAAGAAGCCAAAACTATACAATGGATAAAGGAAAGCATCTTCAATAAATGGTGCTGGTCTAACTGGAGGTCAGTATGTAGAAAAATGAAAATAGATCCATATTTGTCATCTTGCACAAAACTCAAGTACAAGTGGATCATGGACTTCAACAACAACAACAACAACAACAACAACAACAACAACAACAAACAGATACACTGAATCTAATAGAAGAGAAAGTGGGAAAGAGCCTTGAACTCATTGGCATGAGGTGAAATGTCCTAAACAGAACTCCAATGGCTCAGGATCTAAGATCAAGAATTGATAAATGGGTCCACATGAAAAGCTTCTGTAAGGCAAAGGACATATTCAATAGGACCTACCGGGAACCAATAGATTGGGGAAAAAACTTCACTAACTCTATATCTGATGAGGGCTAATATCCAAAATATATAAAGAACTCAAGAAGCTAATCATAAAACCAAACAACCCAGTCAAAAATGGGGTATAGAACTAAACAGAATCCACAACACAGGAATCTCAAACGGATTAGAAGCACTTAAAGAAATGTTCAAAGTCCTTAGTTATCAGGGAAATGCAAATCAAAATGACCCTGAGATTATACCTTACACCAATCAGAATGGCTAACACTAAAACCTCAGGTGACAACACATGTTGGGGAGAATGTGTAGAAAGAGGAACACTCCTCCAGTGCTGGTGCGATTGCAAACTGGTAAAACCACTCTGGAAATCAATCTGGAGGTTCCTCAGAAAATTGGAAATAGATCTACCTGAAGACCCATCTATACTACTCTTGGGCATATACCTAAAAGACGCCCTACCATCCACAGGTACATATGTTTCACTGAGTTCTTAGCATCCTTATTTGTGACAGCCAGAAGCTGGAAATAACCCAGATGTCCCACATTGGGAGAATGGATGTGGTTCATTTACACAATAAAGTACTATTCAGCTATTAAGAATGAGGACATCATGAGTTTTGCAGGCAAATGGATGGAAATAGAAAGTATCATCCTAAGTGAGGCAACTCAAACCCAAAAGGACATGCATGGCATGAACTCACTAATAAGTGGATATTAGCCAAAGACGTTACAGAATACTCAGGATACAATATACATAACTCAAGAAGGCAAACAAGTAGAAAGCTCAACTGAGGATGCCCTAATCCCACTTGGAAGGGAGAAGAAAGCAATCCTGAGGGATGGGGGAAACCAGGGAGGGACCTAGATGAGGGAGGGGACAGGGAGGGGAAAAGGCGAACATGATCAAGTATTGGGTGGGTGGGTGGGAACAGGAGTAAAGCCTTGAGGGCCAGTAGAAGGAATGTAAACAGTCAATCTTTTGAGATAGGAGGTGGGGGGACCCTCTAGAGTATTCCAGAGACTTGGGGGCTGAAAGACTCTCAGAATTCAAAGGGAGGAATCTTAGATGAAATGCACAACAATGGGGAGAGGGAATTTGTAGAGTCCACTTCCAGGAGAAAGACAGTGGATCCATTGAAGGGATGGCATATCCATCCCATAGTAAAAAATTCTGACCCAGAATTGTTCCTGTCTAAAAGAACTGAAGGGACAAAAATGGAGAAGAGTCTGAGGGAAAGGAGGTCCAGTGACTGGCCCAAATTGGGATCCAGCTCAAGAACAGGCTCCAAGGCCTGGCACTATTTCTGATGCCGTGGTGTGCTTACAGACAGGAGCCTAGCATTACTGGCCTCTGAGAGGACTAACAAGCAGCCGAGGAAGTCAGATGCAGATACATAGACCCAAACACTGTACAGAAGCTGGGAATTCCTGTGCTTGAATTAGGGAAAGACTGGATGAACCTGAGAAGGAGGGTGACCCCCAAGATCGCTCAGACACTGAGCCACCAACTAGGTAGCGTTTACCAGCTGATATGTGGCCCCCCAACACATATACAGCAGAGGACTGCCTGGTCTGGCGTCAGTGAAAGAAGATGCACCTAGCTATTGAGAGATAGGGAGTGGGTAGGCATAGTTGGGTGGGATGTGGAGGGTGGGGACATCCTTCTGGGGACTGGGGTGGGAGGAGGTCGAATGGGCTGAGGAACTGTAGGAAGGCAGAGTGGGAGGGGGATAACAACTTGACCGTAAAACAAGATTAAAGATAATTTAAAAAACAGAGATAAATAAGTTAAATTGGCCCTCAACATTTGTATCTTGTTCAATCCCTTTGGAATATATTTGTAATGCATTTAGTATATTGGCTTTTGCCTTGGTTTGTACCATCCACATTAACCAGCGACATTGTGCTATGCGGTTATATAGGAGGATAGTTTCCTCAAAACAGCATGGACTTCTCCTCTATGTGCAAATTCTGTAGGCGTAAATTAAGCTGTATCCATGCCATCTAAAATGCAAGCATAGAAGATACCTTGGGCAATTTTCATGCCAACATCACAGCAACCTTCTTCAGGTTTGTCCTAGTGCTGCCCAATTATCTGCAAATATCATGATTCATTTTTCTTAATGGATGAATAATGTTTGATTATGTAAATGTGACAATTTTTTAATACCTGTTCATCAGGTTATAATATATCTTGGTTGTTTCCAATTTCTAGCTATTATAATTGAACAGAAATGAACCTGTATAAGTAAATATCTGTCGTAAGATATAGTCAATTGCATATACACCCAATGTTAGTATAGCTGGATCTTTTGGCATATTTATTTTTGTCCTTTAGTGAAAATTCCAGGTTGAATTTCACAATGACTCTTCCCAGTGATCACTCCCACCCAAAGCAAATAAGTCTTTCACTTTTCCCATCATCCTTGCTATCATTTGCTGTCATTTGTTTTACTAATCTTGGACATTCTGACTACTGTGGGATAGAATCTCATAACAGTTTTCATTTTCATTTTCCTCAGCCCTGATAGAGATGCCCAAGATCAAAGCTCTCTCATCAAGATTCAGAAATTTATGGAGAATAGGAGACAGAAATATTTGCTCATGTACTCCAATAATGAAAATAAGACAATACTTCTTTGTCAGGTTTTTAAAATTTCTTATGATAAAAGAAGTGGAATTATATGAAACATTATCTCCTGCATACATTGATATTATCAACAACATTTCTATTATATTTTAAAATATAGTGAATCTTGACTAACTGACCTGAGGGTGGAGAGTGAGTGGAAGAAGGAAACTGGGATTTCTCAATCTAAAGGAACACACTTTATGAAACCACACTGCCTTGACCCTTCTTTCTCCTAAGCATACCTTCTGCAATCTATACTACATTTTGGATATGCTGGAAGAAAGACCAAAGGGAATAAAGGGACACCTATAGCCCTCCTAGGATCCAGCCAGAATTAGAATATGAAAAGATAATAGCATCGCAAGTTCCATTTAGGCTCACCCTAATCCATATGGGTGAGGGAGAGGAACAAGTGTTAAGACATTCTCCATCCACATTACTTTTTTCACTCCCTCTCCATGTTTCTGATATTTTTTCCTTGTATCGACCAGGGGAGCCATTTGTAAAGTGGGAACTCCACAGAACAGCAGTAAGGTGCCTATAACCTCAGAACCTTGCTTTTTGCTTTGAAGATGAAGTGCCCTATTGGGAGAGGAGATCCTACCCTCTGAGGGAATTCTAGGGCCATTAATAACCTTCTGAGGAGTTGAGCAGGGCCCTGTTGATACTGTTGGTATAAATGGATTTGATATAATGCACAGGAACTATGCCTTCCTGAGGTAATCACAGCTGGCATTATACCTTCGTGAAAGAAACCATAGGTTCTTCCTCATGATGGTGGTGAACATCTTCCAAACGAGTTCTTAGAATTTCTTACAGGGGTAAGAGCAGGACTGATTTCATGTATCATTAGGTTGCCTGTGGGGAATTGACAAATATTTGGCACAGTCTTCTCATTTTAAGCATTAGTTTTACCCTACCAAATCAAGTGGATGGGCACTTTAAGTTTAAGAAATAGTAAAAAAGAGTGGTCTGTCTCTTTTTTTGAGAAGGGAACTTTTCTGACATACAGTAGTAATAAGATACCTCAGGCTGCCTGAAACTTGTGGTGTTCCTCCTGTCCAAGCTTTTTAAGTACTGACATCTCAGACATGGTCCACCATGATGGGCTTTTATGATTTTGTTTTGTCTTGTTTTGAGACAGGGTCTTGCTATGTAGACAAAGCTGTCATGAAACTAAAAATCCTCCTGCCTCCATATCCAAAGTGGTGGGACTATTATAGGTATGCACCAATGTCCTGAGCTGAGACCTGGCTCCTTTTGTGAACCTCAGATGGGTTTTTAAAGCTCTAAGCCTTGACCTAGGATGGTGACTTGGAGGGTAAAAGCATTTACTGACAAATGTGATGGCCCCAGTATGATCTATTTAGTCCTTGAATTAGGAAGGAGAGAACAAACCCTACCAAGTAGATGCATGTGCACGAACACACACACACACACACACACACACACACACACAGCTTGACAAACAATTTACATCATATTTAGTATGCAGTATTTTAATTGCTTAATGATGATTAATTATATACACATAATTTTCATTTTGTTTGTTTCATTGTATTTGTTTTGTGATCATCTAGAGTTGCCATATGCCTATGTGTAATCCTAATTATTTAAAAAACTGAGGCAAAAAAATCACAAATTTGAGGTACCCCTGGGTAACAAAGAAGATATTCTATTTGAAAACAGCAAGTCACAGAGCTATTTGTTGCCATCTATTAATCTGGGGTGTACTGGTGAGTTTAGTGAGTGGTTGTGCTTTGATTCTTATAGTGTCTTAGTCTTGATTCTTTTATTTTTTTAATTCTTTAATCTTTTTTTACAGTCCAAACTGTATCCCCCTCCTGGTCAACCCTTAGACTGTTCCACATACTGTACCTTCTCCCTTCTCCCGTCTCCAAGAGGGAGACCCTCCACCCCTACCCCACCAGACCTTCCCACTCCCTGGGACCTCAAGTCTCCAGGGTTAGGTATATCTTCTCTGACTGAGTCCAGAGCTGTCAGTCCTCTGTTGTATATGTGTTGGGGGCCTCATATCATCTGATATATGCTGCCTGGTTGGTGGCTCAGTGTCTGAGAGATCTCTGGGGTACAAGTTAGTTGAGACTACAGGTCTTCCTATAGAGTTGCCCTGCTCCTCAGTTTCTTCCAGCTTTTAATATCTGCATCTGGTTCTTTCAGCTGCTTGTAGGGTCTTTCGAAGGGCAGTCATGATAGGTTCCTTTCTGTGGGCACACCATAGCATCAGTAATAGTGTCAGGCTTTGTAGCCTCCCCTGGGGCTTGATCCCAATTTGGGCCTGTCACTGGACCTCCTTTTTTCAGGCACTTCTCCATTTTTGTCCCTGCAGTTCTTTCAGACAGAAACAATTCTGGGTCAGAGTTTTTGACTGTTGGATGGGACCCCATCCCTCCACTTGATGCCCTGTCTTTCTATTAGAAGATGGATCAACAAGTTTCCTCACCCCACTGTAGGGAATTTCATCTGAGGTCCATCCTTTTGAGTCCTGAAAGTGGATTGCATTAGTCATGGATCTCTAGAGTCACAGAACTTATAGATAGTTTCTATATAGTAAGGGAATTTATTGATGACTTATAGTCTGTAGTACAACTCCCCAACAATGGTCAGCAGCAGCTGTGAATAAAAGTCAGAGGACTTAGCAGTTGCTTAGCCCCAGAAGGCATGCAGGTGAAGAAGAGCAAATCTTCCTTCTTCCAATGTCCTTATGTCGGTCTCCAGCAGAAGTTGTGGCCCAGATTAAAAGTGTGTGCCACCACACCTGCAACTTGTGTCTTCCAGACTCAAGATCTGGATCACAGGTGAGCCTTCTAATTCTGGATTGTAGTCCACTCTGAATATAGTCAAGTTGACAATCCGGAATAGCCACTGCATGGATATTAGCCAAAAAAGTACAGAATACCCAGGATCCAATCCACAGAACTCAAGAAGGCTAACAAGTGGAAGAGCCCAAGTAAGGATACCTTAATCCCACTTTGGAGGGAGAAGAAAGCAGTCACAGGAGTGGTGGAGGGACCTGGGTGAAAGGGGACAGAGAGGGGCAGAGGTGAGCATGATTAGGTGACATGAACAGGACTGAAGCCCTGAAGGCCAGGTAAAAGAATGGAAACAGGCACCTTGGGAGGTAGGAAGTTAGGGGGACTCTCTAGAATGTACCAGAGACTTGAGAGGTGAGAGACTCTCAGGACTAAAAGGGAGGGATCTTAGATTAGTCTTAGTTTTTACTGACTATATTGAACATAATGAAATAATTCTTTGTATATGATTTGTCTGAAAACAATTTCCCCAAAATAAGAAAAAAGTACCCGTTAAAGTACTAAAAGCATAACATCAAGTAGACCCATAATAATTAAAGACTATATGTATAGAGAAATAAAAATATTAAAAGGTATGAAGAAAAGCAACAAAGTCACATATAAAGGCTGACCCATTAGAATAACACCGGGTTTTTAAATAGATATTCTAAAATACAGATGGGCCTGGACCAATGTTCTCTATGTTGTCAAAGAATACAAATACCAGTGTAGACTACAATACTGAGCAAAACTATCATTCATATCAACAAAAGAGGAGAAACATTACACAGTATAATCACCATTAAGCCGTTTCTCTTCAGCAATCCAGGTCCACAACAGGAAAAATCAGTCTGAAGATAAGGTGTATACTCATAAGGACAGAAATGATAAATAACCGTGTAGTCATTCATCAAAAGAGGGGGAAAGACTATGGCAACAACAAAATAACAGAGACCCATACATACTGCTCATTAATAACACTAAACATTAACTGTCTCACTTATACAAATAAAAATACACAGACTAACAGTTTAGATAAGAAAACTGGCTCCATCATTCTCCTGCATCCAAGAAACACTTGTTTTAGATACACTTGCATACACTTATTTAGGATGCAGTTGCCTACATTCTGTTTTTTTTTTTTGTTTTGTGTGTGTGTGTGTGTGTGTGTGTGTAGGTTTCAGGCCCCATTTAGTTTTTCATGTTCATTGGTTTTGTCTTGTTCACCTAATGTTTTGGCAGTCATATTGGTGATACTTTATGGGTGAGGCTAAGGGAACATGGCAGAAGACTGGGAGAAAAGAGGGTAACTAAGTCACTCCTGTAATATTGTTTCTCCCAGTATATTGGGATGGTCATTTTTAACTGTATTAATCTTACTAGTTAATGAACATGGTAGAACCGTTCCATTATATATCTTCTTCAATTTCTTTTTTTATTCCTTCTTTATATTTAATCTTTTTTTTACACTCCAGATTTTATTCACCCCTCCGTCCTCTGACTGTTCTTTATCCCATACATCCTCTCTGCACCCCCCCATCTCCATGAGATGTCCCCAACCCCCACTCCACCAGACCTCTAAACCCCCTGGGTTCCCTAGTCTCTTGAGGGTTATGTGCACCTTCTCTGACTGAACCCAGATCCTGCAATCTTCTGCTGTATATGTGTTGGGGGCCTCATATCAGCTGGTGTATGCTGTCTGGTTGCTGATCCAGTGTCTGAGATATCTCTGAGGTCCAGGTTAATTGAGACTGCTGATCCTCCTACAGGGCCACTCTCCTCCTCAGCTTCTTCCAGCTTTTCCCTAATTGAACCACAGGGGTCAGCAGCTTCTGTTTATTGGTTGGGTGCAAATATCTGCATCTGACTCTTTCAGCTGCTTGTTGGGTCTTTCAGAGGGCAGTCATGATAGGTCCTTTTTTGTGAGTGCTCCATAGCCTCAGTAATAGCGTCAGGCCTTGGAGCCTCCCCTTTAGCTGGATCTTACTTTAGGCCTGTTGCTAGACCTTTTCCTCAGGCTCCTCTCCATTTCTGTCCCTGTAGTTCTTTCAGACAGGAACAATGATGGGTCAGAGTTTTGACTGTGGGATGGCAACCCCATCCCTCACTTGAATCCCTGTCTTTCTGCTGGAGGTGGGCTCTACAACTTCCCTTTCCCTACTGTAGAGTGTTTCATCTAAGGTCCCTTTGAGTCCTTAGAGTCTCATACCTCCCATGTGTCTGGTACATTCTAGAGGGACCCCTACTTCCTACCTCCCAAGGTTGCCTGTTTCATTTTTTTCTGCTGGTCCTCAGGGCTTCAGTCCTGTTACCCCCAGCCAATACCTGATCATGTTCCCCTCTTCTCCTCCCTCTCCTCTTTTCCACCCAGGTCCCACACCCCCTCCTGTGATTGCTTTCTTCTCCCTTGCAAGTGGGATTGAGGCATCCTCACTTGGACTCTTTGGTTTGTTAACCTTTTGGAGTTCTGTGGATATTATCATGGGTATTCTGTACTTTCAATTTTGGGTAATATCCACTTATTAGTGAGTACATACCATGTATTTCATCTTGTGTCTGACTTACCTCACTCAGGATGATATTTTCTAGTTCCATCCATTTGCCTGCAAAACTCAAGATGTCCTCATTCTTAATAGCTGAGTAGTATTCTGTTGTGTAAATGAACCACATATTTTTGTGTCCATTCTTCTGTTGTGGGACATCTGTGTTGTTTCCAGCTTCTGGGTATCACAAACAAGGCTGCTATGAACACAGTGGAACATGTGCCCCTGTGGTATGGTGGGGCATCTTTTGGGTATATGTCCAAGAGTAGTTGTATTACTCAGGGTTCTCTAGAGTCACAGAACTTATAGGTAGTCTCTATATAGTAAGGGAATTTGTTGATGACTTACAGTCTACAGTCCAACTCCCCAACAATGGTCAGCAGTAGCTGTGAATGAAAGTCTGAGGATATAGCAGTTGCTTAGTCCCACAAGGCATGCAGGCGAAGAAGAGCTAATTTTCCTTCTTCCAATGTCCTTATGTAGGTCTCCAGCAGCAGGGGTGGCCCAGATTAAAGGTGTGCATACAACCACACCTGAAACTTGTGTCTTCCAGACTCAAGATCTAGATTGCAGGTGAGTCTTCTAATTCTGGATTGAAGTTCACTCCAGATATAGTCAAGTTGACAGTCAGGAATAGCCACTACAGTGGTATAGTTGCATCTTCAGGTAGATCTATTTCCAATTTCCTGAGGAACCTCCAGATTGATTTCCAGAGTGGTTTTAACAGCTTGCAATCCCACCAGCAATGGAGGAGTGTTCCTCTTTCTACACATATTCCCCAACATGTGCTGTCACCTGAGGTTTTGATCTTAGCCATTCTGATTGGTGTAAGGTATAATCTCAGGGTCATTTTGATGTGCATTTCCCTGATAACTAAGGACTTTGAACATTTCTTTAATTGCTTCTAATCCATTTGAAAATCCTTGTTGTGAATTTTGTTTAGTTCTATACCCCATTTTTTGACTGGGTTGTTTGGTTTTATGGTGATTAGCTTCTTGAGTTCTTTATATATTTTGGATATTAGCCCTTTATTGGATATGGGGTTAGTGAATATTTTTCACAATCTGTAGGTTGCCAATTTGTCCTATTGACTATGTGCTTTGCCTCCTGTAAGTTTTCCATTTTCATGAGGTCCCATTTATCAATTATACTTTTGAAATATATTCAGAAATTCACCACTTTATACCCTTCTCACCTTACTACCACCCTAGCATAAACTATTATCCTCTCCAGATTATTACAACCCTGAATACCTTCAGTAGTATGTAGTTCATCTCCCTGAACCCTGAATACCTTCAGTAGTATGTAGTTCATCTCTCTGAACCCTGAATACCTTCAGTAGTATGTAGTTCATCTCCCTGCATCTCCCCTTGCCCAGACTCCAATCTATTCTCTACTCAGAAGCCAGAAACTGCTTTATAATTTATTCTTTCAATTTATTTATCTTTGCTCACTTCTTTGTTTGAGAAACTATGTTTCTTCAGTTGACCTGGAACAATCTGTCCTTAATATTACAATGTTTCTCTTGCCTCTACCTCCTAAATGTTGGAACTACAGGTTTCTATCATCATATAACATGCTAGAATCTACTTTTAAAAGTCAATGGAATTGAAGTAAAATTTTATAAATAAAATGTACCCATTTTAATGTACAATTTGATTATTATAAAATATTTTTTTTTAATTTGAAGTCAATATTCTAACCACCTGACACTGAGTAACTTTAATTTATTTATTTTCCTTATTGTTTGGTCATTTCATTTTAATCAAATGTTATTTAGTTAAAACTATACACTCTATTCCAGTTTTCTTTTTTAATCTGGAAGCCACCCCCTAGTATGATACATTTGATGCTGATCCACATTTGCAATTTCCCATTATGATTTGTCCCTCTTTGTTTTTCAAAAGTAATCAGCTGTCTAGACATGGCCTAATAGGGACTGATTGGTTCACCAATTGATGAATATGTGGGTTGCTTCTAGTTTATGGTTGTTTTTCATAAAGCTACCAATCACATTTGTATGGTCTTTTAGTGAACATTATTTTCCCTTTGATGAGTCTAAGCTTGAATTCAGAGTTATTTTCTTCTCTTCATATTTAGCATCCTTCAATTTCCTTACCACTCAATCAATGACTATATTTCCTACCAAAATAAAATTTTGCTAAAAAATGTGGTATGGCCCACTTCAATACATAATCCTGTAATTTTTAAAACCTCTGTTGCTGGCTTTTGTTCAGAAAACTCTCCATAGAACCTTTCAGCAAGCTGATCATTTACATGCTTCTGAGTGTATAATCTTATTTACACACACACACAGAGAGAGAGAGAGAGAGAGAGAGAGAGAGAGAGAGAGAGAGGGAGAGAGAGAGAGTGGGAATTGAGATTGGATTTAGTTAACTTGGGATACAGAAGTCAAGACATTCAAAACTACTCACATAGTCTACCTATGCTATGATTAGTGAAAATGAAAAATACATTTTTCATAGTTTCCGCTCACAAAGTAGAAAAATGTAAATTAAAGTCCCAGTGAAGTATTTGGCTCCAACATGATAGAGTAAAAGAATGAAAGAATATGACTTCATTCTTCTATCAGATGTAGGATTGGTAAAGATCTTTTCTCAATCTGTTGCTGGCCATTTTGTCCTATTGACAATGTTTTTGTTTGACAGACACTTTGCAGTTTTATGAGGTCTCATTTGTCGATTCTTGATCTTAAAGCATAAACCATTGGTGTTCTGTTCAAGAACTTTTCCCCTGTGTCCATGTGTTTGAGATTTTTCCCCACTTTCTCTTCTATCAAATTCAGTGTATCTGGTTTTATGTGGAGGTCCTTGATCCACTTGGACTTGAGCTTTGTCCAGGAAGATAGGAATGGATCAATTTGTATTCTTCTACATGTTGGCCACCAGTTGAGCCAGCTCCATTTGTTGAAAATGCTGTCTTTTTTCCACTGGATCCTACATCCGATAGAGGGCTAATATCCAATGTATACAAAGAACTCAAGAAGTAAAACTCCACAGAACCAAATAACCCTATCAAAAAATGGGGAACAGAGATAAACAGAGAATTCTCAACTGAAGAAACTGGAAGGGGTGAGAAGCACCTAAAAAAATGTTCAACATCCTTAGTTATCAGGGAAATGCAAATCAAAACAACCCTGAGATTTCACCTCACACCAATCAGAATGGCTAAGATCAAAAACTCAGATGACAGCAGATGCTGGCAAGGATGTGGAGAAAGAGCAACACTCTTCCATTGCTGGTGGGAATGCAAGCTGATACAACCACTCTGGAAATCAGTTTGGTGGATGCTCAAAAAATTGAACATAGTACTACCTGAGGACCCAACTGTGCCATTCCTGGGCATATATCCAGAAGATGATCCAATATGTAATAAGAACACATGCTCCATTATTTTCATAACAGCCATATTTATAATAGCCAGAAGCTGGAAACAACCCAGATGTCCCTCAATAGAAGAATGGATACAGAAAATGAGGTATATTTATACAATGGAATACAACTCAGGTATTAAAAACAATTACTTCATGAAATTTGCAAGCAAATGGATGGAACTTGAAACTATCATCCTGAGTGAGGTAACTCAGTCACAAAAGAACACAGTATGTACTCACTGATAAGAGAACTATTAGCCTAAAAGTTCAGAATACCCATGATTCAATTCACAGCAACTGTTGGACTGAACGTGGGGTCCCAGATGGAGGAGTTGAAGAAGGGACTGATGGAACTGAGGGAGTTTACAGCCCCATGAGGAGGTAGCAACAGTGTCAACTGGTAAGGCCCCCTGGTGCTTCCAGAGACTGGACCACCAACCAAAGAATGCATATGGAGGGACCCATGGTGCTGGCCACATATGTGGCTCAGGAGGGCCTTGTTGACCATCAGTGGGAGAAGAGGCCTTTGGGTCTGAGAGTGTTAGATGCCCCAGTATAGGGGAATGCCAGGGAGGGTAGTTGGGAGTGGGTGGGTGGGTAGGGGAATACCCTCATAGAGGCAAAGGAGTGGGGATGGGTTTCCAAAGGGGAGACCTGGAAAGGGGAAAATATTTGAAATGTAAATAAAGTATTAAATTCAAAAAAATTAAAACAAAACAAAACCTCAGGTGACAGCAGATGCTGGCAAGGGTGGAGAAAGAGGAACACTCCTCTATTGCTGGTGGGATTGCAAGCTGTTAAAACCATTTTGGAAATCAATCCTGGTGGTTCCTTAGAAAATTGGAAATAGTTCTACCTGAATATCTAGGTATTCCCCTTCTGGTCTTATGCCCAAAAGTTGCTCCAATGTATAACAAGGATACATGCTCCACTATGTTCATAGCAGCCTTATTTATAATAGCCAGAAACTGGAAACAACCCAGATGTCCCTCAATGGAAGAATGGATACAGAAAATGTGGTACATTTATATAATGGAATACTATTAAAAATGACAACCTCATGAATTTTGCAGGCAAATGGATAGAACTAGAACATATCATCCTGAGTAAGGTAACCCAGACCCCAAAGGACACACATGGTATGTACTACTGATAACTCGAGATTAGCCCAAAAGTTCAGAATACCCATGATACAACTCACAGACCATATGAAGCTTAACAAGAAGGAAGACCAAAGTGTGGATGCTTCAGTCCCACTTAGGTGGTGGAGTAGAATAATCAAGGGAGGGAGAGAAAGGGTGGGAACTGAGTGGGAGAGGGGATGGGGAGAGAAAAAAAGGGAGAGCAGGATCTGGCATGGGAAGAGACAGGAGAGAAGTCCAGAGGGTCAGGAGAATGAATAGAAATGTGTAGCAGTGAAGCCTGGGGAACGAAAGTCCCAGATGCCAGGGATGCAAGAGGCTTTCAGGACCCAATGGGGATGACATCAGGTGAAATACCCAACAGAGGGGACATAGAACCTGAAGAGACCACCTCCATAGACATGGCCTCAGTTGAGGAATGAGGCCACCCACACATCTCAAAATTTTTAACCCAGAATTGCTCCTGTCTAAAGGAAATACAGAGACAAAAAATGGTGCAGAGACTGAAGGAAAGGCCATCTAGAGATCACCCCACCTTGGGATCCATCATATCCGCAGACACCAAATCTAGATACCATTGTTGTTGGCAATAAGTGCTTGCAAACAGGAGCCTGGTATGGCTGTCCTTGAGAGACTCTACCAGCACCTAAGACAAATACAGATACTCACAGCCAACCATTGGACTGAATCCAGGGACCCCAATTGAAGAGTTAGGGGAAGGACTGAAGGAGCTCAAGGGGATTACAACTTCATAGGTAGAAAAACAGTATCAATTAACTGGACTCCTCAGAGCTCCCAGGGGCTAAACTACCCCAAAGAGTATACGTGGGTGGGTCCATGGCTCCTGCTACATATGTAGCAGAGGATTACCCTATCTGGAATCAATGAGAGGGGAGGTGCTTAGTTCTATGGAGGCTAGATACCCCAGAGAAGGGAGATGCTAGAGCAGTGAGGCAGGAGTGAGTGGATGGTGGTGAGCACTTTTCTTAGAGGCAATGAAGAAGGTGAATGGGATGGGGGAAGTTGCAGAGGGAAAACTGGAAAAGAGGACAATATTTGAAATGTAAATAAAGAAAATAATCCATAAATAAAGAAAAAAGTTAATTTAACACTGATTAATAAAACAGTCATCAAGAAGATATCACAATTATAAGCATGTATGGTCAGAACATCAATTTTATAATATAAGCAATATTGGATATAATGGGACAGATTGACCTAAATACAAAAATACTGGGTGACTTCAATACCCCATTCACATAAATGTTTTCCATACAAAAGGTTGATAAACTAGAGTTATGTGTCATTTCAGATAAAATGGACTTATCAAACATTTACAGACCAGCCAAACTGTTCAGAATACACAATATTCTCAGAATATCATGAAAGTTTCTCTCGAATAGACAACATTTTAGTACATCAGGCAAATCTCAATGAATTTAAGAAAATGAACATAATTTATTGTTTTTCATCTGATTAAAATAGAAAATAATAATCAAAATAATATAAAGTACAAAACAAAAAGTAAACACAAACAAAAACCAACCAAATCAACCCACAAATTCTGGTGACTGAGTAATTAATGTGTCATTAGTGATTAATGACAGATCATTGAAGAAATAAGGAGGGAAATAAAAACTTCCTAGAATTAAATAAAATTGGAAATAGCAGCTATCTGCATCCATGGGCATTGTTGAAAGTTGTTTTGAGAGGGAATTATATAGATAAATATGCCTATATTAAAAACAAAGACATCTCAAATATATAGGTTAAAGTTAGATCTCATGTTCTTACTAAAGTCAAACCCAAATCTGGAGATTGAGAGGAAATAATGGGGATTAGAACAGAAAGTAATGAAATAGAAATGAAAAGAACAATAATACAAATGTGAAATGCAACAGAGTTGTTGTTTTAAAAATAATAATAGTGACAAATCCCTTAACCAAACTAACGAGAATATGGAGAGAAGACATGGATTAATAACATGAGATAAAAATCAAGACATTCTAGTATATGCCAGTGAATTTCATAGATTAATCTAGGCATCCTTTAAAATATAGAAGAAATGATTGGATTTCTACATATATGATCTACCCAAATTATGCCAAGATGATAGAAATAAATAGATGTATAAGAAGTAATGAAATTGAAGCAGTAATAAAGAAAAAAAATTAAAGCTTAAAAAGGCCAGACCCAGATAAATCACTTTTGAATTTACCAGACCATTAAAGAACCTACACTAGTGCTTAATCTATTCCACAAAATATCAAAAGAAAAAATACCATCATGATCATTTTATGAACCCAATATTAACCTTATACAAAAATGAAATGACACAACAAAAAAAGAAAGAAAATTATAAGCCAATCTCCCTGTTGAGTATAGATGTAAAATTCTTCAATAAAATATTTGCAAACTGACCTTAACAACATGTAAAAAGATCATTCACCTTGACTAAGCAGATTTCACTTTAGGGATATAAGCATGGTTCAACAAAAGTGAATCAATAAGTGTAATATATCTCATAAATCAATTGGATAGGAAAAATCCCATGACTACTTCAATAGTTGCAGAAATAGTCTTTGACAAAACCTAACATTTCTTTATGAAATGAAACTGTGAATAGAAAGACCAAACTACAGCATATAGTAGAATATGTATGACAAACATATATCAAATATTATGCTCAATGGGGATATCAGGAATCAGGAATGGAGAAGAATGTCTATTTCCTCTACTGTTATTCAATATAGTGCTTAAAGTAATAAAATGGATACAAATAGGAAAGAAGTCATATTATCTGTACTTGGATGATATGATCCTATATGTAAGGACCCTAAAGATGTCACTAAAACACTTATAAATGATAAACACTTTAAGCAAAGTAGCAAGCTACAAAGTCAACACATAAAAAATAGCTTTATTTTATATTGACATTTTACATCCTGAGAAAGAAAACAGAAAAAGATAATCTTACTCACAATATCAATACAAAATGTCTTAAGAGACAAGACAATGAACTGTTCAGTTTTAGGGATTCATGCTGTCTTTCTTGTATGGAAATCATAGCAAAGAACTCAGCAAAAGTAATCATGGAATTCTAAAGTTAGCCAACAACTTGTTCCAAATATTGACTATATATTCATAAACAAATCTATCATAATATAATTAGGAGCGATATAAAACTTTACATCTTGACCTAACATGTTTGTGAAAACATGCAAGTATTGGCATGATCTTAAGCAACTTCGGCAGTTTCCACCAGCTGAACACTGTCACACTCCTAAAACGGTTGGGTATTTATAATCAAAATATTAGTTTCTGAGAGCTCACTATCAGTATTTTCTGAAATTACATCTAGAACTATTTGTTCATTGCATTTTCGAAAGACATTGTTTCTTACTGCTTTTTGCCACTAGATGGAAGAAGCAGGTTAACAAAATGATATTGTTGGTGCTTCAGTCAACCCTGCCCAGAAACAGCCTGAAGATTGTGTTTGAAACAAGGGCAGTATCAGCAGCCTTTTACTTGTTTTTATTGCAGTATTTGTTTTTTACATGAACACTGGACCTAAGAGCAGCATTTTTAGAGGTGAACCTTATTTTATGATCTTTAATAATTATAAATTTATATTTAATATGTTTTTATGTATAGTTCTGGGGATTGAACCCAGGGCCTTGTGCAAGGTAGACATGCATTGTCCCACGGAGCCACAACCTGTGTTCTGGCTTTGATATCTTGACTTTAAGATGATCTCAGCACCTGTCTGTTCCAGTGAAGCCAAGATTAAGTTTAAGAAATAAAATGCATATATATTCATATGCAATATATATACATGTATATGAAAACATAATGAAACCCACTGCTTTGTGCACTAATTACTAATAATATTAATAAATAAATAAAATTGAAAAAAGAATTATAGATTTTAAAGGAAAGGAAAAAAACCACCTGTTAGCTTGAGGAGATATAAAAATTAAAATTAAATTTAAAATGTTGGTAACATGTGTGCCAGAAAGAAATCATTAGTAATCTTTCAAGGTAGTATGCTCCCAATGAACATTAAACCGCATTCAGTCAGTTTTTTCTTTATGTCACAGGTATGTACCAAGAAATCTGCACATCATGGATATCAAAAGAGATACTTTAAACTACCCCAGGGATGACTGGTGATGGCTCCTGTTTGTTAGCTATTTCATTTTAAAAGAGAACTGAGCAAAAGAAAAGACAAATACATTAATACCTCCTTTCAAATTCAGAAATGCCTAAGTACTAGATATTGGCATAATGTTTAGATGGCAATGCTTGTGTGGGGATGGTGGCTTGAATTGTTATTTTTGTCTGAAAACAACACAGATCACTTCATGAAGGAACTTGAATTAAAATGGTTCTTCTAAGCAAGAGGACCGGGGAATAGACTATACAGAGAGGCAGAGAGAGTGAAGGGACATGTATAAACAATGACAATTTTAAAATAGTGAAAGATGGAAGGGCAATCTTTTTAAAGTAATTTAAATATTTTCATAGAGAGGACATTACTTTTTAAAATATGTGCTGCATATAGGAAATGGAATAAGCTAAAGCACCGTGCAGAGGAGAATGGAAGGCACTGGGAACAGTGCAACTCACTTGGGAATGGAGATTATTTTGGAATGAACTAGCTGGGAAATGCAAATTCTGCATCCACTTTGTGGTTATGAACGTTCTGTCAAGGTGCAGGCTTTCTGTGCATGTCGGTCTGAAAATTGATGGGAAGATTTCACAGGGAGTTATTAACTTCAGACTTGCAAAAGCTTTCTGGGCATCTATTCTCCATTATTGTTTTTATGTATGTCTTATTCAAGGAGATGTAAGTGGTAGCTGTCAATTAACTACAGGGAACCAATATTTAATTTCTAAGGCCACCCCTCATACTATCTACCTCCTTACCTCACAGTCTGCTTGTATGATCATTCTGTTTCAGATACTGAGGGTGATAGGCCAGAATCCTGATCTTATGAGCAGCTATAAAATTATCCAGGTTTTAAACCCAGCCATGGAATTTGATTTTATGGCTTCCTATGGAACTGTGGCTACAGGTTAACTAAAGATTGTGAAGTAATATTTCCTTTTTATAGTTCTGAATTCACTGCCTTGTAACTTCAGAGACTGCCTCATTCTACTGTGGATAAGCTTTATAGTATTATAATTTTGTATAACTCAGTCAAGAGCTTATAACTTTTTCTTTTCCTAGCACAGATTCATATTATCTCTCTGATATTCTGTATGATTTAATCACCATTTTAATTGCTAGAAATATATACAGGAGACTTTTATATGATTCTGAAGCGATGTAATTTTAAGCCATATTTTCCTGCTGTGCATTACTAGACTTATAAAGTACGTTGGTTAAAGTTAAATTTATTTTACATCTTATTGTGTAAAAGTACTATGGATTCAATCATATTTAAATTACACACATGTGAGATACTATAAAGGATTAGTAGGCTAACCCCAAATCCTCATGTAGACAATTTCTATTTAATATATTTCTTATACCCTTATATTCTCTTAAAGTAAGCTTGTGTTCAAGGTCTATCAGATATCTCATCAGGAAAAGCATTTGTTTCACAAGCCTGGTGGTGACTTGTTTGAAACTACAACCAATAGTGCAACAGAGAACTAACTCCCATATGTTGTCACCTGATCTCCACATGTGTACCGTGACACATGCACACAGGCATGCGTGCGTGCATGTGTGTGCATGCACACACACACACAAACACGCACACACACAAATGACTTTTAAAATTTGCAAAGCAACTTTGCTTTAATTAGTACAGATGCCTATTTTCATGAACAAAAAATAATAATTCTTATGATTTTTAATAAATCTATGAATAACATTAACCATGTTTGGATCTCTTTAGACAGAGTTAGTAATTCTATTGTGCTGGCTTTTTATATGTTTTATGATTTCTGTATTTATTTCAAAATTTCACATGTATACAATGTATATTCATCATGTCAAGTCCCTGTCCCCTCCCTCAAATTTCTCCTTCTCTGACACATCTCTTTCTTTCTATATTTATAAAAATATTTGATTCTTTACAAGGAGAATGACACCAGTAGCCTGACTTTAATGGCTCTCTGCCTACCTACAGTTAGAATACTTCTTAAAATCATAATTCATGGTAATATTCTATGTGCAACATAACTTTAAATGTGTTCAAAAGATGGACAAAAAGTTGACTAAAACATTTACTCGAGTTATGAGTAAATCTTCCTAGGGTTTCATATGGATAGCTAAGGTGAGGGATAAGGTCAATTGTTTTAAAAAGGCTGAAGAAAATAGAAAATTCTGTACTTAAAGTAGTGATACAGCAAGGAGTTTCAGTCCATTTGTCAAGACATGTATTTCCTTTGACTCTATTGCCCCAACGTAACTGAACAGCTCGTTGTAACTCTTACAGGTGTAGGTAGCACAAACTAGATATTAACTTTGCTAGTTCGGCTACAGCACAGTCCGACTCTAACATCACTCGGTCTCCTGCTATTTTCACTTGAAAATCATAGGTGATTTTTCTACAGACAGACTAGTTTTAAAAAGAAACATGTTTTAAAAGGTTGTACATTAGCACATTAGAATGACTTCCGAGGTTCTCCTGTAGAGTGCTAGAGTCCGTTGTCCAGGTTCAATTGCCAAGAATATGTTGTCTAAAATGCCTGTTTAGTTTCCAAGGATGGAACTCCACTTTTTACTTGGTTTTAAGTATGTATGGAATGTTATAATAGAACATAGTAATAGTGATAGTCAGATGTGGAAATGGTAGGGAGACAAAAATATACATGTGAAATAAACTCAGTATTTTAGTAAAGTCAAAAAAAAAAAAGGGAATGTCTGTGTCAATGTTAGCTATGGAGCAAATCTGTTACTTCCAGGAGTGTGAAACTCCTCTCTGTAAATTCCATCTACAAACCAAACAGCTAAATAAATACCACACAAAAATCAGTTCATCAGGCCAGACTCTTCACTACGTAGTGCCATCAAATGGAATTTCGTTAAGGTTTAAGCAGTTTAGCATATCATGGAACATTGAGCCATTTCAGATAAGGTTAACAGCATCACAGATCATGTAACATCTGTATGCCTAACACCTGTATGTTGTATGACATTTTTGTTTTGTTTTTGTACATAACCTTTACATATAAGAAGAATCTTATAAGATATGAAGCTCTTTTAAGGATTTTCACATTTTGAATACTAGAATTTAGGAAAATGTGTTTTATTCTCATGTATTTTATTCTATACAGTTTTGTTGACATTTGATGTTTCTAAACCAGATAAAAACACATCTTTAATTTTTTCCCTTTCACATTAATGTTACTTTGACAATTTGAATTTTTAGATGTGTGACAGCTTTCCTGAAATTTGCAAGTTGCTACAGGAATGCCTTTTGATCATGTTAGGATCACACACACACAAAAAATAACACAATCTGTTTATAAAGGAAGAAAAAAGATTCAGCATAATACATTAAAAGTATTCCATGGTTTTTCTGAGGGAACCTAGCTCAGTGACAGGCACAATTTGAAAATGTTTAGGAGCAAAAGGATAGTTTTCCTATTCAATGTATGAAGTTTCAACTTTTGTGGAGGTAAATTTGCTTTTATGATAAGATCATTTTCTAAATGGCTGTTTAAATTTGTTTCATCCAATGCTTATAGTAATTTATTCTTGGTTCTACATTTTGCCCCCTCCATCAGAATCACTTTGGTTAATTTTCTTTACATAGTAAGAAATGAATAATTGAGTTGTCATGAGCATATATAGCGCTAGAAGATTCAAGAAGTATTATGTTAGAGAAAGAGAATAGAAAGTTACACTGAATTGACTTCAATTCTATTCCTTAAGATCCCTTTCTTTTACAACATTGGATAAGAACTACTTGAAATGAAGACTATAGCTTTAGAAAGAAAACCTTACTGGTGTAGTTAGGGAAAATTGGGATAGAAAATACATAATAAGACTTCAAATTTCTTACAGTTTTGTTCTTCCTTATATGCCTCAAAGCATTTTTCTACAACATAAAGCTCACCAGCAACTTCCTTGTTTAATTGTCCCAGTATTGCTCATGGATCCAGCATATATTCTAATGTCAGCCTCCTGATCAGCATCCCTTCTGTGGGCATCTTTCCTCCCAGCACTCTGCAGCCCCCCATTGCTCCTTATGTTCTATTCACATCCCACCTCCCTTGGATTTCATACGGCTCTGCGTTTTTGCTTATGCTATTTCTTCCTATTGTAATACATATGTTTCTGGTTCTGTTTCAAGATATTCTGTGAAGTCTTTGCTGGCACTCATCACTCTCCCCATTCTAACTATCTCTGCTACATGCTGATACATCTATTAAGGACTTCTATGAAGGCATTTTCACACTCTTTTTCTGCAATGCTATGTGCCTTCCATTAGACTACAAACCACTGGAAAGCAAGGAAGACATTTTTGTAATTCCAACATCTACAATAGTAAAGATATGGGTATACAAAGTCTGCCTTTATTAATTGGTTAGTATTCCCTCAGCATTTGATGCATGCCAAATAAGAACAACATTCTAATATATTTTGGAGAAATACACAGAAGTGTATTTCCATGACTATCATGGAAAGTAAACCATGAAAGTATATTGAGGACTGGAGCGATGACTCAGAAAAGTTCTTACTGTGCAATCATTGGACTTGAGTTTGAATCCCCAGAACCAAGGGAAAAAACAGAAGTGGTGGTAGCATGTAGTATTTAATCTAGTGATGAGGACATGTGCAGGTGGCTTTTCAGACCTCTATGGTCAATCTTGCAAGTTCATGACCTTTGGTTCAGTGAGAAACCCTGTCTCAAAAGATAAGGTGGAGGAAGTTGAGGATATGGCTCAGATTATAAAATACTTGATGTGCTAACATGAGCACCCACCAAAAATCAGGTTCAATAGTCTATGCCTGGAATTCCAGCACAGGAAGACCAGAAACAGCATAGTAGGATCCCCAGAGCACACTAGCCCATCAGTCCATCCTAAATAGTGGGTCCAGGTTCAGTAGGAGACCTTGTCTCAAAAACTAAGGCGAAGAAATTAAGAAAAATGCTTGATATTAATTTCTGGACTTAACTGCTCACACACACACACACACACACACACACCACTATACTCAAGACTCAAGATCAGGATCAGGTGGAGAGAGAGTGACAGTTGAAACTGAGCAATGACCTCTGGCCTCCACATGCATGTGCATACATGTGCACATCCATCCAGTTGCACACATACACAACCATATGATACACCAACAAAAAAAAGAGGAGGAGATAGTTCAGTTAGTAAAGCACTTGCTAAGTGAGTGTGAAGGCTTGTGTTTGGGTCTCTAGAACCAATGTCAGGTTGACATGATGGGTCTGTAATTCCTGTGCTACTATGGTGAGATGGAATTGAAGATAGGAGATGACTGGAAACTCATGGGTCAAACTTGATGAACAACAAGAAACTTTACCTCAAGCAAAGTGGAGGGTGAGAACTGGCACATATAATGCAATGAACATAGCACACACAGAAACTCATACATAGCATATACACATATAACATATGGGGCTGGAGGTAGGACTTAAGGATTACAAATGGATCTATCCTCAGCACCACCAAGGACTCCAGACAAACCTTTAATGGACTCTGGGAAGATGATGGTAAGGGTTATAAACATCATTAAATTCAACTTCTTTGAAAGTAGAGCCCTTCATCTGCATTCCTACACTAAACTGACACCCACATTTAATGTCAGTCACTTGTGGGCATTCAGTGGCATTAATGTTTCTGAGAAATCACTTTGAAGCAATGGAAGCAGAATATTTATATTAATAATGGATAAGTTGTATTGACTTTCAATAACCAGAAGTTTAGGATATTACATGGCATTTAAAAAACAAAATAATATTGAACACATTATCACTTTATAAAGTATTAGATTCCCCGTCTTTGGTTGTGACCTTTTACCAATGTTTGTTTTCTTTAGTTTTTCTGAATTGAATCTCTTAATATGATGTTTGTTCTTAATACACAATTGTTGAAGTTTTCCTTTTCTTTTTGAATAATAAGACTGAACAATACCAAGAAGTGAAACTCTGTCCATGAGATTACTTTCAATGTACGGTAAATATTGCTTGCTACTTTTAACTTTTAGGTACTTCTGAAAATAATTACATTTTTTAGGTGCAAAATCACACAGAAGATTAAGATGAAAATGTTTTCTTTAGGGCAACCCACTTCACGATACACATTTTTTATTGCTGATGCCTTTTTGTGAAATTAGTTTCATACATATCAAAAGAGCAGTTAGTGTATCTGTGATATGCAAAGTTTTTCATACTTATGATCCTAACTAAACTCCATTAAATAAGGCATACATATATGTGCGTGTGCATACATGTGTGTTTGCATGCATGCACGCATGCATGCATGCACGCATGCACACACACACACACACACATACACATACACACACACACACACACAGTGCTATATTTACCATCTTTGAGTAAACAGAAAGCCAAGTTTAAAAGATAATAACCCAATAATATAAGGTCTGAAATTCAACTTTAATGTTTGAATGCAAAGTTTGTGGAGTTAATAAAAACTATGTACTATTTCTGAGAGATCTCTTGTTTCTATACAAAATCTACAAGAGTATCAGATTATCTGGCCTTTACTAGCTTTCCCATTTCCTCAGGCATTTGGTGAACAAATACCACTGCTATACAGAATTGTGTTTACCCAAAGAATATGACTTGTATGTGGAAGGCATAGTTATGCTTTTCAAAAAGCACTTTTGTAGCTGGTCACTTTGGGTAGTTAAACATAATATCACATTTAAAGAACTCTTATCCAAGCCAATGGATTTTAATTAATTAGTGTATGCCTTCTCAGAATGGCATACTAGAATTTTTCATACCAAGCATCTAAGGATGTTCTTGGCCTCCTCCAATTAACTACCTCCTGATTTCTTTCTCTTTCCTTTTTTCCTTAAGGCATTCATCCATTCTGCCTGCTTCTAACAATGAATGCTTGCATTGCTATTTTTCAAGATATAACAAGATAGCCAAATTGGTTGGTTAGGGGTGATGGAGATTTCCTTAGTAAGGGTTTCTATTGCTATGAGGAAACACCATGACCAAAAAACAAGTTGCAGAGGAAATGGTTTATTCAGCTTAGACTATTACATTAATGATCATTACAAAAGGAATTCAGGACAGGAACTCAAACAGGCAGGAAAATGGAGGCAGGAGCTGATGCAGAGGACATAGAGGGATGCTGCTTACTGGCTTGCTTCCCTGGATTGCTCAGACTGCTTTCTTACAGACCCAGGACCACAAGCCCAAAAATGGCACCACCTGCAATGGGCTGGGGACCCCTGCATTGATCACTACCTGAGAAAAAACAGATGGCTCTCATGGAGGCATTTTCTCAACACAAAACCAGCCAGTACAGAGATGTTTAACCTACAGTTTTAAAGTTAAAACATTAGATATGTGTTTATTCTTTGATGCCAAACTGAAATTAAGTATACTATAAAATAATAAAAAGACATATAAGACCAAAAATTATTTGTAATATTACCACCCAATTAATGTGCTCTCACAGTCATGGAACACATCTGGATCTGTGCACAGCAGAAGGTGAGATCTGAGGATCATGAGACACTTTTTCCTGACCATTTGCCACATTGTTATATAAAATAACAAGAATCCACTTCTTCCAGACTCTTTCACCCTAAATTCCCAAGTCCATAGTTAGATAATTTGCTTTCTGTTATGTTCTGTCTTCTCTAGAGGGAAGAGGGCGGCTAGCAAAAGAAACCACCATGGTTGAGGCTGTGACCAATAATCAGGAGAGACAGCACTCAGACTCAATGGCTGTACCACCTCCCTTCCCTTTACATTTCTTCTCCTCCTCTTCCTCTTCTTCTCCCTCTTCTTCTACTACTCTTCCTCCTTTTCTCCCCCTACTTCTCCTCTTCCTCCTCTTCTTCTCCTCCTCTCCTCCTCCTTCTTTAACTTAACACCCAATGGCAATCTAGAACAGCTCTGTTCCACCCTCCTCTCCTTCTCCTTTTGTTCCTCCTCCTCTCTCTTCTTCTCTCTTCTCTCTTTTCTTCATTTTTCTCTATTCTTTCCCCCTTTTCAGTTTCCATTTGATAGACCATTCAAAGAGTACAGATTAGCCTGATATTCAGGATCATCATGTTTCTGCCTCCAGAGTAATGACACTCTT
Source organism: Rhynchomys soricoides (assembly GCA_019843965.1). NCBI lineage: Eukaryota > Metazoa > Chordata > Mammalia > Rodentia > Muridae > Rhynchomys > Rhynchomys soricoides. The sequence continues at coordinate 67,422 of JADRCH010007930.1, forward strand.
TTAGATTATCTGATTGCATTTTGTTTTAAAGAATGAAAAGTCATTATATTTTTAGCCAATACTGTCTCATATACACAATCTCTACTGTTTCCCTTGTAGTTATAGTCATTTTTTCTTTTTCTCTGTCAACCTAATGCTAATAATTATTCTTATTATGTTCTTATCCTTTGTGCTTATATGTGCAATAACTAATGTCTTCATCAACATCACATTATCAGTGTCCCTTTACTTTCTAAATTGAATAGATTTTAAGGGGCAATTTCTTCTTCTTTTATTATTATTGTACTTATTGTGAATCTGTTTTTTACAGTGATTATTTTTATAGATTGTATTCTACTTCTAGATAGAAGTAGGAACAGAGCCCATAACTCTGACTTCCAGTCTACAAGAGAAAAATAATACCTCAGCCCTTATACCTTTATTGAACATTGTAAATACCTCCATCAAAAGATAAGGATTTAAAAAAATTCAGTTGATAACATAACACAAGTTAGTATAATTTCCAATGTAAAAATCATAAGTAAAAGCGGAAAAAGGAACAATACTCCTCTAAAAATTACTGTTCCACAGTAATGTCCTCCAATTAGAATAAAGTGAAATTTCAAAGATTTAAGAAATGTTTATAAATATCTTCAAAGAAACTAAAGAGGACTTAAACTCCTTAATGAATTATAAGAGAACAGAAATAATTCAGTAGCACAAAAATGTCAATGTTGAATTCAATAAAAGGATGGAAATACTGAAGTAAACAAACATTGCAATATTCAAAATTAAAAATTAAGTTAAAAAAAAAACATGGAAAACATCACTGGTAGAATGAATCAATGAGCGGTCAGAATATTACCATAAAGACAAGATAGAGTTATTGCAACATTAAAACAATAACCAAGGTAAACTAATTAATAAAAGTACATGAATGAAATGTATAAAATCTTTAGAACATTATGAAAAGACCAAAATTACAAATAATAAACAAAAATGAAAATTTTATGCTACAGGCATAGAAAATATTTTGAATAAAATCAGAGGAGAATTTTTCCAAATCTGGGGATGGGAGGATGTCCATTTCAGTACAGGAGGCATTGTGAACACTAAATAGAGAAGACCAGATAGGAATCTACCAATGACAACGTAGTGGCTATTTCTGATTGTCAACTTGACTATATCTGGAGTGAATTACAATCCAGAATTGGAAGGCTTACCTGTGATCTAGATCTTGAGACTGTAAGACAGAAATTTCAGGTGTGGTTGTATGCACACCTCTAGTCTGGGCCACACCTGCTGCTGGAGATCTACATAAGGACATTGAAAGTAGGAAGATTCAATCTTCTTCACCTATGAGCCTTGTGGGACTGAGTGACTGCTAGATCCTTGGGTTTTCATTCACAGCTGCTGCTGACCATTGTTGGGGAGTTTGACTACAGACTGTAAGTCATTAACAAATTCCGTTTCTATATAGAGATTACCTATAAGTTCTGTGACTCTAGAGAACCCTGACTAATACAGACAATATAATCAAGAAAATAAATATACAGAACGAAGAAAGATTATTGAAAGCCCTAAGAGAAAAACACAAAAATCACATATAAAGGAAGCCACATCTGAATAACAACAGATTTCTCATAGAAACTTCAAAAGTCAAGATGGTTTGGAATAGTGTTTGTAAGCTCTGAAAGACAACATTAATCTTGACCACTATTATCCAGCAAAAATGTCTGTCATAATTTAAAGAGACACAAGTATTTTTTCACACAGAAAAAACAAGATGATAGAATTCATTATCACTAAACTATCTCTACAGAAGATACTTCAATAAATTCTGCAGACTGAAGAGAAATATAGATTCATCTATGAGGCTATAGGTATAGACAATAGAAAGTAGTTCAGCAAATAAAAAGGAAAACACTGAATACTAAATAATCATCAGAATACATATCATTCAGTAATAGCTCTGAATATTAATGGTCTACTTTCCAAATTAAAAGACATGAAGCAGCTGATTGGATTAAAACTAGCATCGATCTATTTGTTGTCTCTAAGAAATATACTTAACCATTAATAACAGATGTAACTTTAAGGTGAGAGGATAGAAAAAGGCATTTCAAGCAAATAAAATTAAGAAACAAGAAGGTTCCACTTTCCTAATATCTGACAAAGTAGATGTCAAATCAAAATTAATCATAAAAGATTTAAGGAAGTGTCTCATTACTGGTTCCAAACAGTATTCTCCAGAAATGACAGGCCATTGCATATATGAACTCACAGTGGCTGGGACTACATTCACAAAACCTGCACAAGATCAAGCCAGACAAAATTACAGAGCTGGTTGGGAAGGGGCTTGCACAGTCCCCCTCCTAGCTTGCAATTGATTGCTGATAGATGAGGGAGAATCAGGTTTCTTCATCTCCAGCAGATGCCATGAACCTATGACATTTTGGTCTCATTGAACGTTAAAATAGAACCCAAACAAACAAGCAAACACCATCCCCCCTCCCCCCCTGAGAGCATGTGGTATTGCAAGTGGATTGGAACAAAGTTATGGAGTTGTAGATGTGAGGGGGTGGTGGATAAAAACTTATTATATGCATGTATGAAAAATTTAAACAATAAGTAATAAAATTGTTGCATCATACTAATTAAGGGGACAATTTATCAACAGGATATTACATTTTTAACACATATGCCCTAAATATAGGTGCATCCAGTTTCATAAACAAATGCTACTAGATACAGAGACATAGATCAACTCCAACCAATAATAGTGAGTGACTTCATTACCAAATTCTCATCAATACACAATCATTTCAACAACACAACAACAAAAGAATGAGTTAAATGACAACACAGAGTAATGTTAAGTAGATAACTCAAGTGAGAGAACCTGAGTCTGATCCCCTAGAACTCATATAAAAAGATCTAGTTATGATATTGTGCACTTGCAATCCCAGCACTGAAGAAGTGGAGATAGATGGAACTCTGGAACTGACCAGCCAGCATTGCCTATTTGATGATTTCCAGGTTAGTAGGAGACATATTGTCAAAAAAAAAAAAAACCAACCAACCAAACAAAAACAACAACAACAACAAAAAAATGGTTACATTTGATGATTACATCTGAGGTTGTCCTCTGGCAAAACACACACACACACACACACACACACACACACACAAGTGAACATGAACTTGCACATGTGTGCACATGTGTGTGTGCTCACACTCACCCACCGCCAGATATCATAAATCAGATGGATCTAAAATTCATTTAGATTGGATCACTGAGTTCAAGGTAACCTGGTCAAGCAAACTGGAAGAATCAAGTTTTGAGGCTGTGGAGATAGTCAGTAAATAGAAGTACTGCTCTCCCAGAGGACTCTCGTTCCATTCTATTTCCAGTACCATCTCAGGCAGCTCATAGCCACTTGTCAGTACAGCTATGGGAGATCTGAGATCTGACTCCTTATTTTGTCTTCTGAAGGCACATGTGTGTGTTTGTGCTTGCACTTGAATACACAGGCATGCATACACACACACACACACACACACACACACACCTTTGAAAAACCCAAGTTATATTGTAGAAACGTGGCTGCAACTGGAGATAACCATGTTAAGCAGATTGAGCCAGTCTCAGAAAGACAGATGTCAGATTTATTTCTCATATGTGGTTTTTTATTTTATATAGATACATAAAGTATGCATCTTATGACAATTGAAGCAAAACTGGCTACAGGAACAAAGGAGACTCATGAAAGAGGAGAGAAGCAGGGACGGGAAAGGCAGGAATATACTCAAGGTAATTATGTATTTTCATAAAAATGGCTTTGTATAATATACTACCATATACATATGCAGTGATAATTAAAGGAAAAATATGAGATAGTTTTTATTTAAAATGTCTTAATTTGCCAGGCAGTGGTGGCGCATGCCTTTAATCCCAGCACTTGGGAGGCAGAGACAGGTGGATTTCTGAGTTCGAGGCCAGCCTGGTCTACAGAGTGAGTTCCAGGACAGCCAGGGCTACACAGAGAAACCCTGTCTCGAAAAACCAGAAGTAAATAAATAAATAAAATGTCTTAATTCCTTAATTTATTTCTTTAAAATCTTTATTAGTGTCCAAGCTGCCATGGGTATTATTTTAGATTATAGGTATACAATGATAAAATACAATGGGAAAAGTTCTTTCCTCATAGACCTCTTATTTAATGTGTTTATAGTGCAGGTGTCATAGTTGTACTGAAAAAAAATTTTCTTCTTTCTCTTTTGAAGCAGAATCTTGATGCACAGTCTTAAACTTTTTATCCTCCAAGTGCTGGGATCACAGAATCCATGTACTACTACAGCAGTTTAGAACATGTTTTAGAGACTATGCAACTGGCTTATAAATGTAGCATGTAGCAAGGTACCTTAAGAAACTTGCACACACTATCTTAACATTGACTTCAATTTGGAAGGAAGTGTCTTTCTATTTATTTTATAGCTGAGGAAACTGGACATAATAATGACAGGTCAAGGATTTGAACACAGATTCTCTCTCAACAAGAAACCCACATTCTTAACCACCAAACTGTTCTTCCTCTGCCTGGAGGATTGGGACATAAGAGCAAAAAAACAAACAAAACAAAACAAAACAAAAAATCAAAAAAACAAAAACAACCAAAAACACCAAAACAATAACAACAACAAAAAGAACAGGCTTTTCAGAGGTAATAAAAAAAGTAAGGAAATAAAATATAATAATCTTAAAAAAAGAGAAAAGGTTCAATAAATGATTGCTGAATAAAAGTATTTCTATTCACATTGTAATGATGGCTTTTTGTTAAGTTCTAGAAATGACACAAAGATGGGCGAGCTATAGTTCTTTACCTTATTTGCTTTAATTAAGTTTACTAATATACTGGAGAGAGCCATTAACTAACTTGATTACAAAGTGACAGGATCCAGGACATAAAAAGCATGGCAAAAACCAGTTGACAGGCTGTTATAAATTAGGATAGTAAAATTAATTCATGAGGATAACAAGAATCAATCAAGAAGTCTAAAACTGCTTTTACAAATGACAAATGAAAGGGATTTTCAATTCTGATGAAATTAGTCTTAAAGTCATGAGACATAATTTTAATTTCTGTATTCTGAATATCAATCTTATTCTCTAAATTCTTATTTTTTTACTTTTATTTTTAAAAAAGAATGAGGCCATTTGAGGGTTTTCTTTTTACTTTATAAAACGTATAGCATTTTTTGAGACATTCTTATTCCTAGCAATATTTTCTTGATTATAAATGGCTTAGTTCTAAAAGTGGTCTGTCCTTTACTTCCTGTTGCTTTCTCTTTCCTGTTTGCGTTTAATTCTCTATGTATTAATTTATTTCTGTTGTGCTTTTCAACTATCTCTGCCCAACTTTTTTTTTTTTTTTTAAACCCATTTGGCATACAATAAAAATCATCAGACATAGAAGAGACTTTCAGGGCTGTATTTGAACTTTAATTTGTTAAAACCCCTTCTGTGTCACTGGAGAAGTAGATTTCCCAGCATTCATTTGGAGCTCTAACAGTAGAAGTCCAATACCACTTACAAATGCATTTCTAGAAAGCATCTTCCTACATGAACTTGAAACTTATTTGTATATACTTACTAGATGTCCGACCCAGTTTTGCCTTCTATATTATTGGAACAATTTTATTTTTCATCAAGTCTCTACATAACAGTCCTTTTTGCAGCCAGATTTCTTTTGTCAAAACAACACAATATATAGATACTAAATATATGAATTCTAAATAAATACCTAAATATGTATGTAGATACTATCTATCACTTTAAGAAATTTTAAAGGTTGGGTCAAATGTTGTATTGAATGATACTACTTTGTGACAGTTGTTATGAATGAACACGTAAGAGTAAATATAAAAGACAAAGTATTAAAAGTTTGTAATTTAACTTTCTTTTTAAAAAAATTTATTCTTTACATGTATTACATCCCAATCACAGTTCCTCCACCTCCACTTCTCCTAGTCTCCACTCCTACCCCCACCTCCACTTTCCCCCAGAACCTCTCCTCCTCAGTTTCCCTTAAAAAACAAACAAACAAACAAACAAACAATAGGCCTCTCAGAGAATCAACTGAGCATGACATAACAAGTTACAGTAACACTAGACATCTCCTCTCATATCAATGTTGGAGGAGTCTCCCCAGTAGAAGGATAAGGGTCGTAAGAGCAGGCAAAAGCATCAGAAATACCACCCCTACCCCCACTGTTAGGAGTCCCACAGGAACACCAAGCTATACGACTATAACATATATACAGAGGACCTAGCTTCAGAGTCATACAGGGTCTATCATTGTTGCTTCAGTCTCTGTGAGCCCCATGAGTCCTGATTAGTTGATTCTGTGGGTTTTCTTGTGGTGTCCTCAACCCCTCTTGGTCCTATAATCCTTCCTTGCTTTCTTTAGGCAGGCTTTCCTGGATTCATCTAGTCTTTGGATCTAGGTCTTGCTCCCATCAGTTGCTGGACAATGCCTCTCCGATAACATTTGGGCTAGGGACTGATTTATAAGTATAGAAGAATATCATTAGAAATCATTTCATAATTTTCCCCAGTCTTATTTTGTTCTATGCTGGGTTTCTGAGCTAACCTGACTCTGGTTCCTGGCCATCCATACAATGTCAGACATGGAATCCTAGTCATTGTGTGTGACTCAAGGTGGACCAGTTATTGGTTGGCCACTCCCATAAGTTATGAGCCACCACTACTCCAGCCCATTTTGCAGGCAGGGCAGATTGTCGGTGGAAGGTTTTGTGTATAAATTGATATCCAAGTGTCACTTCAGGAAGCTTTGACTGGCTATAGAACATGTCTAGTTCCATCTCTGTACACCCCATTACTAGAAGATTTCACTGGAGTCACTATCCTAGATTCCAGGGCATTTTCACCACACCAAGTTTCTACACTGCCTCCAAAATGTTGGCTAATTCCAGTCACCTCTCTCAGTACTCTCTCCCTTCATTCTCCACCTCCCACCCCCTGCCTAGGCCTCCCTGTTTCCCTTACCACCTGACCCCAGTTCATTTGCAAAATCTATTTATCATACCCAGGGAGATCCATGCATCCCCCTTGAGTCCTTCTTGTTAGTCTCTCTGTGTATTGTAGCATGATTAACCACTATATAACAGCTAATGTCTGCTTATAAGTGAGTCCATTCCATGTTTGTCCTTCTGGATCTGGGTTACCTCACCCAGGACGATCTTTTCTAGTTCTATTTGCTAGCAAATTTCATGATGTCATTGTTTTAAAAGCTAAGTAATATTCCACTGTGCAAATGTACCACATTTAAGCTTTTCAGTTTCGTGAGGTCCCATTTATTGATTGTTATTCTTAGAGCCTGCAGTATGAATGGTCTATTCAGAAAGTTGTCTCCTGTGCTAATATATGCAAGGGTATTCACTAAATTCTTTTCTACTAGAGTCAGTGTATCTGGTTTTATGATGAGGGTTTTGATGCACTTGGGTTTGAGTTTTGTGCAGAATGATAGACATCGATTGACTGCTATTCTGCAACAAAAAACAAAACCAGTCTTCCAGTACTTCCAAATACTCATGTTCTTTCTATTGGAGCTGCTTTGCTTTTGACATATGGAAACAATAAAAGCTGAGCAATCTTGTGTCCCACCTTAAACCGCATAGTTTTCTTTACATAAGCCATAATCTCATTCGCTCCCTTGAAGTCTTCATCTGTAATTCTTGGATGTACAATGAATCCTTGAGATGTTAGGCTATTTCTTCTTAAAACCATTCCTATTGTCTTTGGGTATAGAGGTCCATGAACTCTTGTGTGTATTTTATAGCATTTAATTTTTGATGGTAGTATGAGATTTTTACTTATGGCTAAGTCTAGGGTAGTGCTCCCTTCTGTAGCATGCATTAGATTTCCAATACCTAGTTTAGTTTTCTCTCACTACTCTGTGGACCACTGACAGGACATTTCTGTCTCAAGTTGTTTGTGCATCTTGCAAATAAAACTTACTTTTACAGTGTTGGATTCTGTTGGGGATTGTGTTGAATCTGTAGATTGCTTTTGGTGGAATGGCCATTTTTTCCTATGTTAATTCTATCAATTCATGAGCATGGGAGATTTTTCCATTTTCTGATTTCTTCAATTACTTTCCACAAAGACTTGAAGCTTTTGTCATACAAGTCTTTCACTTGCTTGGGTAGTTACCCCAAGATATTTTACATATTTTATGGCTTTTGTGAAGGGTGTTCTTCCTCTGAATTTTTTACCCATCCCATTTGTCTACAGGAGAGCTACTGATTTTTGTTTGTTTTGAGTTAATTTTGTATCCAGTCACTTAAGGTGTTTATCAGCCTAGAAATTCCCTCATAGAATTTTTGAGTTGCTTATGTATAGTATCATACCATCTGCAAATAACAATACTTTGACTTCTTCCCTTCTGATTTGTATCAGCTTGATCTCCTTCAGTTGTCTTACTACTCCATCTAGGACTTCAATTACTATATTGAAAAAATACATAGAGAGTGGGCAAACTTGCCTTGTTAATGATTTTAGTGGAATTGCTTCAATTTCCGTCCACTTAATTTTATGTTGGCTATATATTGCCTTTATTAAGTTTAAGTATGTCTGTTAGATCCCTGATCTCTCTGTGACTTTTATCATGAAGGGGTGTTGGATTTTGTCAAAGGCGTTTCTAGTATCAAATGAGATGGTAATGATAATATCATCATTGTTTATATGGTGGATTACATTGACTGATTTTCATATGTTGAACCATCTTTGCATCTCTGGGATGAAACCTACTTTATCATAGTGGATGACATTTTTGATGTGTTCTTGGATTTGGTTTTTGAGTACTTTATTGAGTATTTTTGCATCAATGTTCATGAATGAAATTAGTCTTTAATTCTCTCTCTCTCTCTCTCTCTCTCTTTGTAAAATCTTTATTTGATTTGAGTATTTGAGTATCAGGGTGACTGTGTCCTTATACAATGAATTTGTCGATATTCTTTCTGTTGTTATTTTGTGGAGTAATTTGAGAAGTATTGGCATCAACTCTTCTTCGAGTTTGTAGAATTCTGCAATAAAATCATCTACCCTGGGCCTCTCTCTTTCCTTTGATTGGGAGAATTTTAATGACTGCTTCTATTTCTTTAATGGTTATAGGTCTATTTTAACAGTTTATGTGATCTTGATTTAACTTTGGTAAGTTGTATCTATTGAGAAAATCATCTGTTTCTTTTTAGATTTTTCCAATTTGGTGAACCACAAGGTTTTCCTTTTTTTTTTTTTTTTCATTAATTTATTTACTTATTTACTTTATATCCTGGTCACAGCCTCCCCCCTCCTCTAGTCCCTTCTCTCCTCCCAGGCTCACCCTCACAAATCCCTCCTTCTATTACCCCTTTCCTTTTCCTTAAAGAAGGGAAATCCCCCTTGGATACCAGCCCATCCTGGGATATACATTCACAGCAGGACTAAATGAATTCTCTCCCACTGAGCCAGGCAGTCCAGTTAGGGGAAGGGGATCCAATGGCCTACAACAGAGTTAGAGACAACACTCACTCCAATTGTTAGGAGACCCACATGAAGACCAAGCTTCTCATCTGCTAGAAATATGTAGGGGTCCTAAGTCTAGCTCCTGCTCACTTGTTGGTTGGCAGTTTAGTCTCTGTGAGCGCCCATGGGCCTGCCCAGGCTACATAACTCTGTAGGTCTTCCTGTGGTGTCCCTGACCCCTCCAACTTACTCAATCCTATCCCACACTCTTCCACAAGACTTCCCGAGTGCCACCTGATGCTTGGCTGTGTGTCTCTTCATCTGTTTCCATCTGCTACTGGATAAAGCCTCTCTGGAGACAGTTATGCTAGGCTCCTGTTTGCAAGCAGAGCAGAGTATTAATAGTGACAGGGGTTGGTTCTTTTCCACTGGAAGGCTCTCAGATTGGGGCAGTTATTGGTTGGCCATTCCCTCAATCTCTGTTTCATCTTTATCTCTGTGCATCTTGTAGGCAGGACTAATTTTGGGTTGAAGGTTTTGTGGGTGGGTTGCATGTCCCGCTCTCTCTACTGGAAGTCCCTCTTGGGAGGCAGTCACTTTAGTCTCTATATTCCCTGCTGCTAGGAGTCTATCAGCTAGAGTTACTCCTATAAACTCTTGGGAACTTCCTCCATCCCAGGTCTCTGGCTAGTCCCAGAGATGCACCCTCCCCCCAGCACAGATTCTGTTCTCTCTCCCAGTCCTCTCCCACACTCCCCCGCACCTGATTTCCATCCCCATTCCCCTCCTTAACCCCTCTCACACCTTGTTCCCTTCTTTCATCTGCCTTCAATGTCTATTTTATTTCCCCTTCTGAGTGATATTCCTGATTCCTCCTTTGGGCCCTCCTTACCTTTTTACTTAGTTTCTTTGGGTATATGGATTGTAGCATGGATATCCTGAGTACATTTTTTTTTTTTTTTGTATGACCTAATGAGTCTTTGGATTTCCTTGGTGTCTTTATTATGTCCCCCCTTTCATTTCTAATTTTGTTAATTTGGATATTTTCTGTCTGTCATTGAGTTAGTTTGGCTAAAGGTTTGTCTATTTTGTTGACTTTCTGAAAGAACTACCTCTTTGCTTCATTAAGTATTTTTATTGCTCTCTTTGTTTTTATTTTTATTGATTTCAACTGCTCCTCTTGGGTGTGATTGCTTCTTTCTGTTCTAGAGCTTTTAGTTGCGTTTTTAAGTCCGTAGTATGAAATCTCTCCAATTTTTTAATATAAGCTCTTAGTGGTATGAACTTTCTCCTTAGCACCGTTTTCATCATGTCTCATAGCTTTGGGTATATTGTGTATTCATTTTCATTGAATCCTAGGAAGTCTTTAATTTCTTTATTTGTGCCTTGACCCAGTAATCATTCAGCAGAGAGACATTCAGTTTACATGAATATCTTAGGGTTTTATTGCTGTGAAGATACACCATGACATGGCAATTTTTATAAAGGCAAACATTTAATTGGGATTGGTTTACTATTTAAGGGGTTGAGCATAACAAAAGAACAAGGGTCAGAAGAAGAAAATAATCTTAAGAGAAATTCTAAAGATGACCTTAAGGATTGTCTCTAGGAGAGTGAATTTCCTAAATCGATATTCCATGTAGAAATTTCCATGACAATGGAAACATTCTGTATATGCTCCCTATAAAATGCTAGTCACCAGTCATAAATGGATTTTGAATAGTTGGAATATAGCTAGTAAAACTGATAAGCTGAATCATAACTTTATTTAATTTTAAATAATTCATTTTAAATAGCCAACAAAAGCTAGTGGCTGTCACATTGGACAGTGGTTTCCTGAGAAGGCATCATACACATGCTATGGAGATATCTTCAGTTTTCTCTTAAATATAATTGTGAGCACATTTGTATTTGTGAAGATATAAGTGTAACCAATATTTCAGTTCTGAAAAATGATGATAGGAATGTATTAGAGAACCTATAGATGCATTACATTACCTTAGAGCTACTTATAATACATACTGCTCATTTAGTGTCATTAAAATTGTATATGTGTAAATATATTTTTCTATTTATATAATAAAATAAAAAGAAAAATTAATTTACACTAAGCTATCTCATATATACATATGCTCATGTATGTATATGCTTACTTTAGTATAAGCAGTAATAGATTAATATATGTACATATATAATAATATAGTCTGACTTTAATATAGCTAGTATTTATATATTAATATTTTGGAGTTATAATATGTTAAATTTGATAAGAAACAATGCATGTTCAAAAGTCAGCTCCAGAATATGTGACTAATGAAAATTAATGAGTATTTTCAAAGTGTGTCAATTTTATGCACATTTATCATTGTCTATCAATAAAGGTAAGTTCAGTGTAATTATGATAGAAGAAATGACAGAAGGGATGGTAGAGTGGAAGACTCGTTAAAACAGTACTTGGGCAGTTGAGAAGGGTTAGTGATGGATAAATGTGTGGTGTGATGATAGTAAAATAAGCCTGAATTTATCTCTTTGAATTTAAACTAGCATTGACAAATTGATGCCTGCTATCACTAATGAGAATTTGTTTCATATAGTGCTTAAATAATGGAAATATATTAGTTGACAATAGATATACCTCTAAAGTACATCTATTATAATCACAATAGATTTCCCACAATAATTATGATGAACATTAAACTCACCATTAAATACAGCTCTATTCTTTACTTACTGTGTGATGTTGTAATAGGGACCTAACCTTTCCACACTCAGTGTCTTTTCTGAATTAGAAAAATAAAACCACTCAATTCAAAGGTTTTCAGAGGGGATGAAATGATATAATGAATGTTGGGCACTTGGTATCATCTTTAATACATCAAGTATGCCTTCAAATGGTAGCTACTATTAAATATTGATAAAAAACACTTATAAATGCCAAGAAAGAGAGCATTTCAAACCCCTTTGGTGTGTCTTAGGAACAACGATGGAAATATAAATAGAAAAATGCAAGGCATTTAAGGGATGGTGTCACAACACGGAGGGTTGGAGAGGCCCCGTGGAAAAAGTGTAAAACTCCAGACTGGAAATAAGGAGACCACTAAAGAAGATGTAAATTAAATGATCCTAGATAATCTCAGGAAAGTGCAAGGAAGCCTGAGTTGATGTGAAGCAGACCTAGAAGACCTGCTGGGCTGTAGAATGCCCACATGCTCTTAAGTTTTGTTGAGAACAAAGCAAAGACAGAATAAGAATCCAACAAAATTGTGGAGGTTTTACATGCAAAGGTGTAAACTCCATAAAAGGCTTATCTCTGTGTTTTCTATTAGCACTTTATAATATCCCAGGGTATAGAAAACATAATCCCAGTGCGTATGGGAACTGATCACAAGATTCTACAAGACAAACAAAGCCAGAAAGATGTAGGATGCACTGGAAGAAGCCTGATCATAAGTAATAGAAAAACCAGGGAGTCCCTACGACCTGGGCCACAGAAAGGTTGCATTAGATAGTAATGAGAGTGTGTCCTAGATGGAATGTTCCTGCTTGATCTCAATCTATAATAATATTAAAGACACCAGATACATCCCAGCCACTGATGGCACCAGGCTCCACTCATAATGCTCCACAAACAGTGTAACAACACTTTCGTATACTCATAGTACTCTGGGACACTGGAAAAACAACCTGATTGCTCAAGGACCAGTGCAGTAGTTGTAACTCCAGACAGCTACACTCAAATCAAGCTGGATCCCCACACCCAGTTATGAGAGAAAGTAATCTTCAGAACAGGGAGTGGGCTTACCCTGCCCAAAAGAGAAGGGAAAGGTGGAATGGGGGAAGGACTTTCTTGAGGTGGTACTGGGAGGAGAGGAAGGGCTGATATGGATTGTAAGTGAATAAATAAATAAATTTAATAAAAAATAAAAAGTATTTGTGCTTTGACCGTTGTTCTTTACATCTTAACTATACCTGTCTTATTCTAACTCATGTCTTCAATATTTATTTCTGTTCATTGCTTTCCTAAATTTACATCTCTTGATCCAAACTATCTAGAAAGTAAATCCCACACACTTAGTGATATTTTTTTTCGATCCCCATGAGCTGATCTCCTATCCACCTCTAAAATGTAGTATTTCTGAACTGAATCAGGTTTTTTTAATTTGGTGGTAACTTCTTGAATTCTGACATTGCAGTATAATTTCCTAAGTCAGACAAACAAGAACCCTCTGCTATTTTTCAGTCTTCCATGTCTCTTGCTTGTCATATCCAATCCTTTGCCACGTTATACAATTTTTGAGGTTCTACTATGAAGCAGTCAGTGAGATAATGTGAATGCTACAGAGAGAATTGACTTCCTTCAGTTGTGATTTGCAGATCCATTGGAACCATTGCCCTTAGAGTAGCCATCCATCCAAGAGAATGTGTGTCAGGAATAAAAGAGCAGCATTGTTAAGGTAGTGTTGTGTAGTTTGGATTGTCATTCTAAAAGACTCATGTGATAAAGACTTGATCCTCGTTTTGCTGAATTATTGGGATACTGTGGAACGTTTTGGAGATCAGGCCCTACAGAAAGGAAGCTAGGCCCTTGGGGACCATGATTTTGAAAGAGATCTTGGAGTCTTAGTTTCTACTCTGTCTCTGCCTACAGTCACCATGAGGTGAGTGGCCCCATTGCCATTGTATTCTCCCTTGCTACAGGACAAACCCCAGAACACAGACAACTGCCCAAAGGCCAAAGCACCTGAAATAATGAGTTGGGATAAACCTTTTCTTCTTGGTTGGTCGATTATCTTAGGTATTTCAGTAGAGATAGAAAGTAGAGCTCACAAGTAGTTGAGGGAAGTTGGAGAGGGGACATTTATGGGGTCCAGCCAGCAGAGGCATTCACATCATTCGCAACCTCTTGAAAACAGCGGTGTTTGAGATACTACTCTCAGGGTAAGATATCCACTCTACAAAGTTGTTAGCATCACATAGATAGCAGTATCTCTGTAAATGTCACCAAAGAGCTGAACAGACTGTAGGCTCTAATCACATATGAACAGGACAAGAGAAAAACAATTTGTTTTCCCACACTCTGTTGGAATGCATGTAAGAAATCATGGAAAGAGGAAGGATTTGGAGAGCAAAGTAAGTCCTATCTGTACCACAAAACAATGAGCAGCGCTGTACTCTGTCACCTCCTTGCCTTTTTGTAAGTGCAGGGTACAATGCTTAGGTGTTTCCTTGCTTCTGGCATTTCAAGGTTAACTTATGATCTTTTGTTTTAGTTTTTGAATTCCCTTCTGTCCCTCGATGAATTGATAACAATACAGTAAGGCCAGTTTACACAATACCTTTTTTTTTTTTTTAAAGAAAGAAAATAGATTTTTTGCATCCTGCTTTACTGACAGGTTTGCAAATTGCTGATCTTTGCTCCTTTCTCTCCCTCCCAATGCTTCATGGTGGTGATTAAGGACTGTAAATTTCACTTTATCATTTGTGTTTGGAATACAGGCATAAATCTTAGTAATAGCACCGTTTATTTCAGTAATGCCAGCTTGCCTGCAAACCACGTGTAAATTGGTTCCATGGACGTACCCCCACCAAATTAATCAAAAAGCCACCTGCATATATTTCCTGAACTTATTTCAAAGGCTTAGTAACAGTGAGGGAAAAGGACCAATGATGACCTTTTCATTTTTATTTATTTGAAAATTCTGAATGGCTCAGGCATATGTTTTCACTTAGAACCTGGGGACATCTAGCTGAATGTTTTACATAGTAGTTGTTTTTTAACACACAACTGAGACTTGTGTTTCAAATAATATACCTGCCTAATAGTCCTACTGTATTCCATACACAGTAATCATAATTTTGACTAAACATAACATTATATACATTTGAGAACTGTGGGAAGCAATGCTTTTGGGTTTTCAATAGTGTTTTTTTTTTTTTTTTCAAAATGAGTATAATAGATTTCAGTGTTATGAGATAGGCCATAATAGCTTATATTTTTCTCTTGTACCCAGAAAAGTGATTTTGTTTTCAATTTTTTTACAGTACTTATTTATTATTTATTTCTGTGCACATACGTGCCATGGTGGGTATGCGGAGTTCAGAGGATAACTCTCCTTCCGTCATGTGGATTCTGGAGATCAAACTTAAGTCATCAGGTTTGGTGGCAGGTGCCTTTATCTACTGAGCCATCTTCCAACCTTGAGGCAGGTGATTTAATCTGCTTAAATGTGCTGCTTAAATGAGGCTGCTTAAATGTGCAGTACTCCTTTGGGAATTTCCTGACAAAATACCTTTATGTAGCTTACCTCTTATTACGATTTTAAAAAATTCCTTTGTGAAATCAAAATAAAGATAATAAGATAAAACATTGAAGTTGGACAAGGCACACCAGCAGGAGGAAAAGAGCCCCAAGAGAAGGCACAAGAATCAGAGACACACTCATTAACACATTCAGGAGTCCCATATGAATATTAACCTGAAAGCTGTAATAGATACTCAGAGGACCTTGTAGAGACCAATTCAGGTCCAGACTCTGTGCTTGCTGATTCAGTCTTTCTGAGTTTATATGAGTTTTGTTCAAATGATTTAGAGGACTTTGTTCTCCTTGTGTCCTCCAGATCCTCTGGCTCTTAACACTCTCTCCACCTCCTCTTCCACAGGGTTCCATGAGCTGGAGACATCCTATTTACAGATGTATGTTCCAAAGTCTGTCTGTCTGTCTGTCTGTCTGTCTCTCTCTCTCTCTCTCTCTCTCTCTCTCTCTGTAATGTCTGACTGTAAGTCTCTTTATTTGCTCCACCTAATGTGAGAGGAAGCTTCTCTGATGATGGCTGAGTAAGGCATAAGTAGCAAAATATTTTATTGCTACATTTTTTTCTTTTTTAGACCAATAGTATTTGTTTTTAATCCCAAGTCTCTGGACTATTTGGTCTCTGGTTCTTGATCACTCTAGCGATGTCAGGTCTGGGAAGTCTCAGAGTGGGCCTTAACACCAAATCTGGTTACTCCAACAAGCTTTGTGCCAAAATTGACCGAATACAGGCATGACACCATTTATAGATTAAAGGTTTTGTGCCTTGATTGGCATTTATGTTTCTCTTTTGTAGCTTTCACAATACCTTCCCATACCAAAGACACTAGAAGATGGGGATAAATGTTCTACGTAGGCACCAGCTTGACGTTTCCATGTTCAGTGTGTTGTATGGGTATTGTCTTCTGCAATGGGGCCATGATGTCCATTTGCTGAGAGCAACCTATTATCTTGGCCACCACTTGAATTGTTTGGGGATTTCCACTGGACTCCTTTGTCCAACATCTACATTGGATGCAAGTCAGTCCTGGTACTGGAAGCTTTGTTTAGTAGCAAGAGATGTCTAGTTGGGACTCTGCCTCCCTCATTATTTGCAGACATTGTAAACATTGCCTTCATATATTTTAGAGGAGTTTCCACTGCATTAAGTTTCCAAACCCTCCAAATGCCCCTCAATTCTAGAGTTGTCTTTCCCCACATGCCCTCTCCCAATCCAGTCTCCCCACCATCTACCTACCTGATCTTTCTGTACCTGCCTCCTTTGTCCCCTAATCTACAAATAAAATCTATATTATTTTCCCCTCCTAGGGAGATCTGTGTGCCACCCCAAAATCCCTTCCTCTATATTTATAAGCTTCCTGGGACTGTGGATTGTAACTTGGTTATCACTTATTTAATGGCTAATATCCACATAATAGTCTTAATTCAAGAGAAGGAAGGGAATGTAAATTCCATAATGGCTTACCTCGAATCAAACATTGTTTAAACTTTCTATTTGAGCTTTTAAATCCAAGTCAGTGTGAACGTTTAGGGTGCAGAGACTAAACATATAACTTATATAAATATATATATATATATATAGATATATATATATATATATATATATCTATATATATATATATATAAAATTTTTTGATACTTTATTTACATTTCAAATGTTTTCTCCTTTCCAGATCTCCCCTTTAGGACCCCCCTATCCCATCTTCCCTCCCCTGCCTCTATGAGGGTATTCCCCCCACCCACCCACCCACCAACTCTCCTCTTCCCCATTCACCTACCAATTCTCATCTTCCCTCCTTGGCATTCCCCTATACTGAGGCATCTAACACCCTCAGGCCCAAGGGCCTTTTCTCCCCTGATGGCTTACAAGTCCCTCCTTTGCCACATATGTGGCCAGCACCATGGGTCCCTCTATGTGTATTCTTTGGTTGGTGATCCAGTCTCGGGGAGCAAGCATCAGGAGGTCAGGCCAATGCTCCCTCCATGGGGCTGCCAACTCCCTCAGCTCCTTCAGTCCCTTCTCCAACTCCTCCATCTGGGAACTCACACTCAGCCCAAGAGTTGCCCTGAAGTGAATCTTGGGTATTCCGAGCTTTTGGGCTAATATCCACTTATCAGTCAGTACATATCATGTTGATTCACTCAGGATGATATTTTCAAGTTCCATCCATTTGCCTGCAAATTTCATGAAGTAATTGTTTTTAATAGCTGAGTAGTATTCCATTGTGTAAATGTACCATATTGTCTGTATCCATTCCTCTGTGGAGGGACATCTGGGTTGTTTCCAGCTTCTGGTTATTATAAATATGGCTGCTATGAACATAGTGGAGCATGTGTCTTTATTACATGTTGGAGCATCTTCTGGGTATATGCCCAGGAGTGGAATAGCTGGGTCCTCAGGGAGTATTATGTTCATTTTTCTGAGGGTCCACCAAACTGATTTCCAGAGAGGTTGTATCATCTTGCAATCCTACCAGCAATGGAGGAGTGTTCCTCATTCTCCATATCCTCACCAGCATCTGCTGTCACCTGAGTTTTAGATCTTAGCCATTCTGACTGGTCTGAGGTGGAATCTCAGGGTTGTTTTGATTTGCATTTCTCTGATGACTAAGGATGTTGAACATTTCTTTAGGTGCTCCTCAACCCTAAGAGTTTCCTCAGTTGAGAATTCTCTCTTTAGCTCTCTTCCCCAGTTTTGATAGGGTTATTTGGTTCTCTGTAGTCTAACTTCTTGAGTTCTTTTGTAAACATTGGATATTAGCCCTCTATCTGACATAGGATTGGTAAAGATATTTTCCCAATCTGTTGGTTGCTGTTTTGTCCTATTTACAGTGTCCTTTGCCTTACAGAAGCTTTGCAATTTCATGAGGTCCCATTTGTCGATTCTTGATCTTAGAGCAGAAGACATTGGTGTTCTGTTCAGGAACTTTTCCCCTGTGCTCATGTGTTCGAGACTTTTCCCTACTTTCTCTTCTATTAGATTCAGTTTATCTGGTTTTCTGTGGAGGTCCTTGATCCACTTGGACTTGAGCTTTGTACAGGGAGATAGGAATGGATCAATTCGCAGTCTTCTACATGTAGACTGCCAGTTGAACTGGCACCATTTCTTGAAGATGGTGTCTTTTGTCCACTGGATGGTTTTAGCTCCTTTGTCAAAGATCAAGTGACCATAAATGTGGGTTCATTTCTGGGTCTTTGATTCTATTCCATTGATCTACCTGCCTGTCACTGTACCAATACCATGCAGTTTTTATCACTACTGCTCTGTAGTACAGCTTGAGGTCAGGGGGGCTGATTCCCCTAGAAATCCTTTTATTGTTGAGAATAGTTTTTGCTATCCTGGGTTTTTTGTTATTCCATATGAATTTGAGAATTGCTCTTTCTAAGTCTATGAAGAATTGAGTCGGTTATTTTGATGGGGATTGCACTGAATCTGTAGATTGCTTTTGGCAGGATGGCCATTTTAACTATATTAATCCTGCCAATCCATGAGCATGGGAGATCTTTCCATCTTCTGAGGTCTTCGATTTCTTCAGAGAAAGTTCTTGTCATAACGATCTTTCACTCGGTTTGGTTAGAGTCACACCAAGATCCTTTATATTTTTTGTGACAGTTGTGAAGGATGTCATTTCCCTAATTTCTTTCTAATTTCTTTCTCAGCCTGTTTATCCTTCAAGTATAAAACTATATTTTTATATAAATCCTCATTTTTCTTTTTGGTATATCATTTTGCCTTTGAGAAATATCATCTGCATGTACATTCAGAATTTCACTGGGTTTTATTCATTGTAGTCTCTAAATTCATCATACAAAGTCAGAAACAAATATAGAGTGTTTAATATTCGCAAGCAGCCTGCTCTTAATGTCTCACTATGGGTATAATATCACATTTCTTTTAAATATTTAGTAGTTATATCTACTTTCAGCCTTTGTATATTTTCTGCTATATAGTCCCCTCAGTGCAATAGATGATGTTGAAAGCATCACATTTGAGTAGACTACACCAGTTCTGCTCACTGTTCATCCTCTTCCTACAGGTGCTTAGAAGAAATTGAAAATAAGTCACTTCGAATGTTTATTTGTTTGTTTTTGAGACAGGTTCTCTCTATATAGTTCCAGTTGTTGTAAGTACTCACTGTGTTGACCTGTCTGGCCTCAAACTCACAGAGGTCTGCCTGCCTCTTCTCCCTGAATGCTGGGATTCAAAACATGTACCAATATGCCTGGCTAAGTTTTTTTTTCCTTCCAATTAGAAAAAAGAAAGAGATAAGTTCAATAAATCACTTTGAATATTGCTGTAATCTAAATAAATTAGCCAAAATATTTTATTTTTGTATTACAAAATCAGAGAATCATAGAGTAAGTATGATACATTTTGAAATAGTTTTTATTATTTCCATAAGTATTATATAATTTTGTTGTGAGTATATATTCAAAAATTCTTTAAAAATGTTTTAAATTGAAATAAAATTACATTACTCCTCCCTTCCCCAATTTCCTCACTTCAGCACCTACCAGATGACTCTCTCTTGAAATCATTCTGTCTCCCCCACTATCAATTTGATAACCCTCTGTAAATGGGATTGTGTCAATGTCTCTTTTTTTAGTGTGTTTGTTATTGGTGCCATGCTTCTGTTTGTCATATAGGAAGGATATTAATTTTTGAAAGATGAATTTTTAACCTTGTTATGTTGCTGAAATTGTTGATTATTTCTAGATTTCTGGTGGGATTTTAGGGTTTGTTACATATACTATATTACCTGCAAATAGTGATTATTTGATTTCTTTTCCTATTTGTATCTCTTTAATTTCTTCTCTTGCCTTTCTCTGGCTAGTGCTTCCAAGACTATATTGAAGAAGAGTGGGGATAGTGGGAAGCTATTTCTCCTTTCTGATTTAATGGGATTGCTTTGATTTTTTTCCATTCAGGATAATGTTGACTGTGGGTTTGTCATATATAGCCTTTATTACATTGAGGAATGTTCCGTTTAGTGCCTTATTTAGTTAGTTTACTTTATTGATGATTTCTGCATTGATGTTTATCAGGAATATCAGTTTGTAGTTTAGGTTTTTTTCATTGTTTGTTTCATATTTGTTTTATCTTTACCCTGTTTGGGTATTAGAGTATTGGCTTTGTAGAACAAGTTTGGATCATGGGAAATTTTCCTTTCTCCTTCAACTATGGCAGATAATGTTTGTGGGTGCAGTTGTTTAGATTGGGACTCATGGTCTTTTGGAACATGTACATATGTTCCATTCTCTTCTGTCTTTTAGAGTTTCCATTAAGAAATTCACTGTTATTCTTATGGATTTTCTTTTATATGTGTTTGTTCTTTTGCAGCTTTCAATACTTTTTCATTGTTTTATATATTTCATGTTTTGGCCATGAAAAGCAATAGGCGTTTGGCTTTTGGTCTTGTCTAGTTGGTGTTCAGAGTGCTTCTTGTATATGTATGGCTATGTCTTTTCTTAGTTTAGGGAAGTTTTCTTCTACAATTTTGCTAAGAATTTGGTCTATTTCATTGGTTTGGAATTTTTTCTTCTTTTCTGCTCATAATTCAAAGATTCGGTCTTTTGATGCTTTCTTACATGTCCTGTTTGTTCCTTTCCCATGCTTTTTCTTTCTTTTTTCTTATTTTGTCTAGATTCTCTACTATTTTGGAGTTCTGATATTCTATCGTCTGTTTGATTTATTCCACTTGTAAGACTGTCCTTAATTTTCTAGTTGGGTTATTGGGTTTTTCAATTCCATCTTTATTACAACTTGAGTCATCTTCAACATTTCCAACTCTTTTCAATTTAGTTTTCAAATCCTGAATTGTCTTCATCATTTGTATATTTGTATTCTCTTGGACATCACTCAAGTGCTTATTGTTATCCTTTTGGTGTTCACTAAATACTAATTTATGTCTTCTTTAAATTCCTTGAATTCTTTGATAAGGCTCATGATTGTTCACAAATAAAGAGGTTCATGGCTATAGCCTTAAAACTGTTCAAAAAAGGTTCAGGTCTTAAACTAGACTTTTGTATTTGCAGATGGCAGCAGGTTGTGGAAAGTGAGAGAACAGACTAACCCAGGAATAGTAGTTCATGCACTAAAAGGACTTATATGCTGTGGGTCTGGAGCTCAGCATGTATCATTAATTCATGTGAGGAAAAAGATCTGGAAAGCAATAGATTAAAATGTAGGTTATAAAGTAAAAGATTTGAAGATTGACAATTTTTAATTAATTTGCAAGTGTGAGTGGAACTAGTATTAAAAGCATCTGAAAGAATGCTCAGTCACTAAATATATATTGATTTTGTATTTACATATACATATTAACAAAATAAAGTATTTGTAAATATATAACTAAAAGTATATTTTCATTGGTGTTATAGTAACCCATTTTACTGTGATAATGTGGTAGAGAATAAATTAAATTTATTTTACCACAAGGCTATTTTATAGTGCTTTTGATTCCAAGAGATTTTGAATCATTTTAGTGTAACTTCTTAAATAAAGATTAAAGATTATTTTTGCAATTAGGACTTAATGTTGAAAGCCAGCACATTTCATTTATCAATAAACCTGAGATTAACTGATAGCTAAGTTCTCAGAAACGCTGAAATAAATGATCTTTCTTTCTACTCTTCTCACCTCTGCTCTCCTCTAAAATAAATCATTTCCAAACTGACAACAAATATGAGAAATTTCTAGTTAAAGACCTTTTTTCCCTCTTCTAAGGCCTTGAAAAAGGGGGCTTAGAGTGAAAAGTGTCATAACTACAATAGTAAGTGCATTCTAGCAAGAATAAATAAAATTGCAAAGCCTGACAGTGAAGAATACGGAGAGGAATTCAAGTGACTAAACCTCAAATAAAGGATTATCCTTGTTTGTGAGAAATCTATTCCAGTAAGAAATCGATGCAGCAGCTTCTGCATACAGAAGCAGCTGTGCAGGCTTGGATGCTACAGGGAAACTGCAGCTGAAACCCCTGGTCATATAGGGCTGTAGTGTGCCAACAGATTTTTGGGACAGTAATGGATACCTGACTTAGCCTCCTTCTGTATGGTTGTTGGGCACTGGATACACTTTTTAGAGAGCAGCTGTCCTAAATTAATGGGATTCACACTGTCATTGGCATTTTATTTTTATGGCTCTATTAACTTTTATAATTTGAATTTCTACTCAGTGAAAGGGGAAAATAAAGAAAACAGAAAACTATGAATAAATTGTTTAGTGGTGCTAATTGCATTAAAAATACCATGGCAGTAGTGGAAGTAACAGAAATAAAGTGAAAATTAACATCCTTTAGCATTTTAGAGTCAGAACTAAGAGGTTTTCTGAATTCCCTTGAAATGGTATGATGTCACCAACTGTAGAATCTGCAAACATTCAAACTTGGATCAAAGTTTTAATATGTGGAAAAAAATATGCACTTGTCAAGTAAATTGATGCTGTCAGGTCACATGTTGTTAGATTTTAAAATGTGCTCATTCATAAAACGTTTTTGAAAACAAAGTTATTGAAATGCATTTATTTTTTTGTCAATCATTTATTAAGTACCTCGAGTGTACCTGATTGAACAAGTGGAAGAGAATAGAAAGCCAAACACAAAGGTCTTTGCTATTTCGAAATTGTTCCTCTAATTGAATATGTTCTTTTCAAACGCTTTATTAATTTAGTTAATATTTAATTTTTTTTAAAAAATAAGACCTATCCTAATTAAAATTTATGTGTATGTAAACATGTCTGCATATGGGTTTGTGCATGTGAATTCAATTTCCCTAGAGTCCAGAAGAGGGCACTGTGTCTCCTGCAGCTGGAATTACCAGGCAATTGTGAGCCACACCACATGGGTACGGGAGACCTGACTTGGGTCAAGAACAGCAAACATTCTTAATCACTCAGCCATCGACCTCTCTAGCTCCTCTTCATTTTTTGAATATGTTCTCTTCATATATATATTAGATATCTCTGCCTCTATTTTGTCATAGAAAAGCAAAACAATGAAAACATACTTCTGCTTTGGGAGCTGGGAAAAAACCAAACAAACAGAGAATTCTGTTTTGCCTGGAAAGACTGTATGTTTTCCTTTTGCATGAGGGGCTCTGCACTTCTACCAGAGTATCCTTTTCATTTGTTAATTGCCCTAATTAGGGTTACCATTGCTATGGTGAAACACCAGGACCAAAAGCAAGTTAGGAAGGGAAGGGGTTATTTGGTTTTCATTTTCTTGTGGTCATCACTGAAGGAAGGAGCCTGGAGGCATGAACTGATGCAGAAACCATGAAGGAGTGTGGCTTACTGGATTGCTCCCCATGGTTGCTCAGTCTGCTTTCTTATAGAACCCAGGACCACTTGCCCAGAGGTGCACCACCCAAAATGGGTTGGGCCTTCCACCATCAATCACTAATAAAGAAAATGCCTTACAGCTGGATATGGTGAGATCATTTTTTCAATTAAGGTTTCCTCCTTTCTGATAACTCTAGCTTGTACCAAGTTGGCATAAAACTAACTAATTTGAGGAAAAAAGCCATGCTAACTTAAAAATTCATCACAATGCTAGTAAAGTAATGAATTTCACACTTTGAACTTAAGTATGCAAATTTATGGGAAGATATGACACCCATTTATGGGAAGATATGAGTTAAAAGAATTTCTTCTTTATGGATGTGGGGAAAGGGAACCCTCATTAACTGTTGATGAGATTGTAAACTGGTCCACCCTGGAAATCAGTGTGGCAAATCCCCAAAGAGTTAAAAAACAAACCTGCTATATGACCCAGCCATATAACTTATCAGTGTATTCCCTAAGTATCCAACATTCTACTTTACAGATACTAGTTCAGCCATATTTATTGCTGTTCTAGTCACAATAACACAGCAAACTTTCTTTCAACTGAAGAATAGATATAAAAAATGAGGTACATATACACTCTGGACTATTCAGCTATAAAGAAAAATAAAATAATGAAATTTGTAGATAAATGAATGGGACTAGAAATAATCATATTGAGAGAGGTAAGCTAGACTTAGAAAGACAAATGCCATATGTTTTCTCTCAACTGAGGTTCCTAGCTCCAAATATTCAGATGTGAGTATACAGAAGTGAGTTTAATAACCTAGAGAAAGCAAAATGTTGCCAGTAGGACTCAAGGGTGGCAATATAGAGAGGAATAGCAAGGAACAAGAAATCTGAAGGGCAAAATGGCAAAGCCAACAAGGCTTTAATTAGGGATAGAGACAGAGATAAATACAGATGGAGGGAAGATGGTAAAGTAACATTAATTATGCTTGAAAAAGTCATAGGGAATCATACTATCAATTATCTATATAAAAATACTTATGTATAAGTTATTGTTCTATTGCTGTGAAGAGACACCATGACCAAGGCAACTTTTACAAAAGAAAGCATTTAACTGGGGACTTACTTACAGTTTCAGAGACTTAGTCTATTATCCTGAAGGGATCATGGTGGCAGGCATAGTACTAGAGAAGTAGTTGTGAGCTACATCATGATCTGCAGACAGAGAGAAGCAGCCTGGTTCTTGCGTGGGCTTTTTGAAATCTCAAAGCTTGCCCTTAGTGAGATACTTCTTTCAACAAGGCCACTCCTAATCTAACATGGCCGTGCCTCCTATCCTTATAATCCATTAAAATAGTGCCATTCTCGGGTGACTAAGCATTCAAATATATGAGCCTATGGGAGCCATTATTATTCAAACCACCACAACCTACAATACACATAAGTTTATGCATATGTGTGTGTGTGCTTGAAGCCTGTTTTTTTTTTTTTTCCTAGTAACTGACTTGCCTCGGTTTGCCTGAACATAGGCCTAGTCTCCTAAACTGCCAATTAATCATGAAGTCAGGCTAGCATTCTCAAAACCCTGACACTTTTACTAACACCATGTTGTGCTAGCCTGGGTGTCCTCTGAGAGGATCTACCAGCAGCTGACTGAGGCAGATGCAGATACTTACAGCCAACGATTGGACTGAGGTCAGGGACAACCATGGAAGAGCTAGGGGAAGAATTGAAGGAGCTGAAGGGGATGGCAACTCCATAGGAAGAACAAGGATATCAACTAACCCAGACCCCTCGGAGCTCCCAGAAACTAAGTCACCAGCCAAAGAGCATACATGGGCTGGTCTGTGGCCCTAGGCACATATGTAGCAGAGGATTGCCTTATCTGGCCTCAGTGGGAGAGGATGAACCTAATCCTGTAGAGATTTGATATCCCAGGGAAGGGGCTGAGGTTTGGGGTGGGGTGAGGTGGGGGTTAGAGGGTAGGTGAGGGGGTTGGGTGATTGGGTGGGGGAGCACCCTCTCAAGGCAAAGGGGAGGGGATATATGGTGAAGAACTCTTGGAGGGGGACTGTGAAGGGGTCCAACATTTGGAATGTAAATAAATAAAACAATTAAAAAAACTTTTAGAAAGAATATCTTCTTTATAGGATAGATATTACAGTTGTTTCCAAGAGAACTGTAAATATTATTTTTGAAAAAGCAAGAGAGTAAGTCTATTAAAATGTGATGAAGCCATTAATTTTCTGGCATAAGATGGTCAGTCTTGCATGATACTTGATAGAAACACATTCTCTCTCTCTCTCTCTCTCAATATCTCTCTCACACACACATATACACACACACAGGTTCAGAGACTAATTCACTTCATAAAACTTTTATAAATACTGATAATCTTCAGGGTATTTCAATTGTGTCTAGCATTCTTATCCCTAGAAACTAACATTCAAGGAGAAATATAGAGTAGCAGAATGTTCAGATGTCAAAATCATAAGAATTCTGTTTCATAAAACTTGTCTATAGGAATTATAGCATATTAGTGGAGAAACACAGTTTGTCCTATATTTACTGTGAACAGACACCCACTGTGTGCCTACTAAGTGCAAGGCACTCATAGGAGTCAGACTTATCTTTAATGTTCAGATTCAAGAGATCCTGAATGGACACTAGGAATTTATTTTTATGAGTACTTTGGGTGAGTCCAGTCAGATATAGTTTTATTATTTGAGCATTTCATAAGGTACGTAATGTATTTTGATCAACTCCTCTTCCCTCACTCCCCTCAGACTCCTTCCCTAACCCTAATACTTATCTTATGTGTGGGTCTTTTAAAACATACTCAGTCCACTGTCACTATAATACTATCTAATACCAACAACACTAATAACTATTAATACTCAATCCACTATAATACTATAATACCTTAGTACTATCACTTTGTACATGGGTATAGGGCCAAGTACTGAAGCAAGGGTATCCTATCACAGTCATATCCCTGAATAAAACTGATTTATTCTTCTCCAGCAGCCATCAATTGCCAATAGCTTCCACAAATTTAGGTAAGATAGTGTGATCCCTCCTTCATCTATGCTAGAATTTTGGCCAATTTTGTTTTATGTTTGTCTTGAATATTCAGTCATAGCTGTTGTGAGTTCATTTGCATAGTGACCCTGTCATGTCCTGAAATATTGTTTTGCAGCAGTCAATCACCACTCTTACAATATTTCTGCCTCACCTTTTGTGATGAGCCTTGAGCCTTGGCAGGGGTTGTGATGGTGGTGGTGGTGTGATATATATGTCTCATTTAGGATCGAGTGCTCCACACTCTCTTAGTCTCTGCACGTTGACCAGTTGTGCATCTTTGTATTAATGTCTATTGACAAAAGAAGTTTCTCTGATGAGGGTTGAGAGATCCACTAATCAATGGGTATAAAGATGTATACTTTGGAGGTAGTATAGCACAATGGTGCACTTAACAGAATAATAGTATCAAAATTTCCCCTGTGTTCTATGACCTACACAGTCATTGGATCTTGATCCAATTAAAAGTACTAGGTTTGAATTCTGTCTTGTGGAGTGGACTTTAAATAGAATCAGAAAGTGGTTGGTGACTCCCATAATATTCATGGCAGTATTGCACCAGAGAAAATATCTTGTAAGGTCAGTTATTATTCACAGGGTTTAAAGTTAGGTAAGACTATGGTTGTTTTTTCCCCCAGTAGCATTCATGCAACTTAATATCTTTTGAAACTTGGTTTGATGAGAACTATGTGGCAGAAAATTCACAGTGGGAAGCAATAATAAGTACATTGTGATAATGTCTTCTATTCTGTGTTTCTGAGTGCTGAAAAACTATTGTGATCTTAACCAACTGATAACAGACATGGTGCTTCTGAGGGAGCACCAAAGAGCTTCTCATCTATTCTTGCTATGATAAAAATTCAACTCACAGAAACTTCAGATATACCTCAGTATATCAAAATGTTTCTCTAAATAAAAAACCCAAAGCATTTCTATTCAAAGGTTTAAAGAAGCATTTTTTGATGTCACAGAATTAATCAGAATGAACCTTTAAGAGATTTGTGTTAAGGTTTTGAGGGCTGGATCTTAGTATGGATCTTGAACCGTGACTGATTTTTAATTACAGAAAATTAAGCGATTGTTGCAGTTCACTAGGGAAACTTGGATTAAGGTAGGAAGGTCGTATGATGACTAAAGTTGGTTGTCAACTTGATGCACTTGGGAGGAGGAAACCTCAGTTGAGGAACTACCTCCATCAGCTTGGCATGTGGATGTGTCTACAGGGAAATTTCTTGATTAATACTTGAAGAGGGAGGGCCTGGCTCACTGTTATCAGTGACATACCTGAGCAGGTGGTCCTGTGTTTTATAAGAAAGGTAGATGAACAGCCATGAAGAGCAAGCCAGTAATCAGAATTCCTGCATGGCTTCTGCTTCCTTCCCCCATATTCATGTCCTCCATGAGTTTCTTCTGATGATGGAGTAGGGTGTAGAACTATGAGCTGAGCAAACCCCTTTCCTCCCTTAGTTACTTTTGGTCATGGTGTTTTTTAATACAGCAATGGAAACTTTAAGAAGACAGGAAGCAAGAAATTAACATCATAAAAATTAAGGGTGTTAAATGAACCACAGTTACTGCTTCAATAAATAGAAGTAGATATTCAGTGATAATCATTTTTGTCATTCATTAATTGGCTGGCTGCTCCATTAGCCATCTAACTAATGTTAAATGTTCTCAGTCATTTATAAATGTCAACATACAAGACAGAAACAATTCTTGACCTCCTAGAATAGTATTCTTCTCAAGAAGAAATAGATAACAGATGATGGAATATTATTTAGCTGAATAATTTCTTGGCATAGTTGGGAATTCTGAAGATGAATAGATTTTTCTACAGTGCTTTTTTTTGTTTTGTTTTTTGGTTTTTTGTTTTGTTTTGTTTTTTTTGAAACAGGGGTTCTCTGCATAGCTTGGGCTGTCCTGGAACTCACTCTGTAGACAAGGCTGGCCTCGGACTCGGAAATCTGCCTGCCTCTGCCTCCCAAGTGCTGGGATTAAAGGCATGTGCCCCACCACTGCTGCTTGGCTTTTTTTTTTTTTTCTACAGTGCTTTCAACAAACCAAAATTAACATCCTGCTCTTCTGGAAACAGATAAAGGAATCTAAGTTTTTGTTGTAGGTATCTCTTGATATTCAAGAGTCTCTGGATGTTGCTAAAGTACAAGCTCAATGAGTGCAAAGACTTTGATTTCTTTAGTATCATATGCTTAAGTTCCTTATAAAAGTACCTGCTGATTGACTCTTGGAGCAAGATGAAGTCAGGAATTAAGTTACATTTCTTGGTGAAGCAGCAAGTTGAGTGAGAAGAGGAAGAAAGATGGTTTGTTTAGGCCCTAACACTTGTTGGCACCTAGCAAACTCAGATCTTCACAAACTAAACATTTTGTGATGACTCTTTTTGCAGAAATTACACCCCAGATAATTGATATGTGGTTCTTGTAATACTCTTAGAATGGTCTTAGAGGGTTTGGACATCATGGAGAATATTCTGAACTTCCCGGTTTGACAGAATGTCATACAAGTTACTCAGGTTGGTCCTACTAGCTTGATTGCATATGAAACTCTAATTAATGAATGATGATCCTCAAGTTCTATTTCCTTCAATTGGAAAGAAAGACAACTGTTGGAATCTATTGTGGGATATATTTAATCTCAGTCAAGGGGCTTCTACCCTTCTTTAGATTATTCAGTTCCTGGATAAAGGACACATATAACCTTTATATTTAAAATAAGCCTTAATCAGCACTAGAGCTGGACAGATATCTATCCTTTCTGCTATTATGTCTATTTCCCTGCCAATAACCCCACTATATGTTTTGCTCTGTTTTTTTGGGGGGGGGACTGCTCTTAATACAAATTAGCAAGTTCTCATGACTATTATTTCTTATTCCACAATGTCTTTCCTTTCTCCACCTTCTTCTTTCTCTTCATGGTCTCCTCAGATGTCTAGCTCAGGAACCCCAAACCCCACATATGTCTCTTCTGCCTAGCTAATTTCTGTAAATTTAGGAATCTCTGTAAATTTCTACCAGAACTTTCCTGGGTAAAATTCCCGACATATTTCCTTTACTAGATCCAACTAAACAAAACAGAACAAAACAAAAAACAAGAAAGAAAGAAAGAAAAAAGATTTAGTTGAGACACAGTCTGATAGCTAGGATGTGTTTATCAGAGCTCATAGAATTTGTTGCTGAGGATTCTTTTCATAGTAGTTCTAAATTATTTTGTGACAACATTGCTACAAAAGTTCCATGTACAGTTTTAAAAATCAAAGTGTCATGATCTCTGAAGGAGTGGAGTTGGAAGAGCAGAAAAGGTAATTTGGCTCTAGATCATAACTATTTTCAAATGGGCAATTTTCAGAATTGGACTGTTAATAATTGTGGATGACTTTAGTTAAAATTACATTGTCATTAAAGTTGACAAAATCTATTTAGAGAATAGGGCATGAAAAGCTAGAGATAAATAATCAGAAGATAGAATCAAATATTTATTGGGGATATGCCTAGTATCCAAAATATCTTTGTTTTGTTCCTTAATATGATTTATAAAAATGTAAACTTCTTCAAGAAGGTAAAATTGATATTAGTAAAAGTTATTAGAAGGCTAAAAACTGATAAAAGGGTAAATAATTGCTGATGAGTAGTAACTAAAGCCAACATAATAAAAATAATTAGCTTCTAGAATCATGAGAAACATTAAGATTTTATCCAAGCAGTAAGAGATACACTGGAGTTCTCTGTGAACTTTGTAATGTTCCTTGAGTGCAGATGACAGACCTCTAAAACTCTCCAGGATCTCCAAAATTGCCTTCAGTGGATCAGCATGGGTATGACCAATTATGATAAAGTTAGGTCAGATGGGCATATGAAGCATTTCAGTTGTTTTTCCCCAACACCAAGCATGGAGAACTAAGGCTCAGGCCAGCTGTATCATCAAACTCCCTTTAAAAATAAAGTTATTTGTGTAAATTGAATTGAAAGTTAATAGCTATATTCCAGACCATAATGCTTTAATAAATAATGAAACTCCAAATGGGATTAGTTTTTAGTGGTGTTAGTAATGAATTATCAATCTAAGAGGATTCATTAATGAAAGCTTTCCTTACTAAGAAATTACACAATTTTTGTTTAACTTAAACCTTGCTTGTTTTTGTTTGTTCATTTGTTTTGTTTTTGGTTTTGGCTTAACACATTAAATCTAACAATTTTACATCATGTTTTTATATTATTACCAATACTATGGAGGAAGAGCTGTTCTTATAGTCTAAGTCAGGGTCATTTGAAACCAGTGGGATAAGGTTGTATGTCTTCACTGGGAACAGTTTCTACCTAGCATTGTGAGATGAATTTACACAATTCACAGACCTGAGATTGGAAGAATTTGTAGAGCACTTTATCCAATACCTGTGGAAAGGTTGGGGGTGGACAAAGGATAAATTGTGAGTTTGCAATAATGATTGAATTACAGATTTGTTTTTGGCCTGCAGTGAGTGACACAGGATGTTAGAAAAAAAAATTCACATCACTCCCTTATGTTTTAGTTCTTAAGGTATGCCTTTACTGTCAGAAATAAGTGCGTCAATTCAAAAGGAAGTTCTTGACCAAATTTACTATGAAACATTTTCTGCATATGCTGCATAACCAACATGGATTAGCAAGAGCTCAAAATGCCGAGGGTTAATTGTTGTCTACTTAAGCTTTAAAAATGTACAATTAAATATGTCAGGCCAGCAAGATGGCTCAGGGGATAAAAGTAATTTCTCAACAGACCTGATGACTTGTGTTTAATAATCCTTCCAAGCAATGGGAAAAGAAAAGAATCAACTCTTGAAAATTGACCTATGACTTAAACACACACACACACACACACACACACACACACACACGCATGCATACACACACTCACATACCACACACACACATACACCACACACACACACACACACATATTCACATGCACACACATTAACACATACTCACACTCATCTTCACACACTACATTAACACATACATACTAATACACCACACACACATTAATACACCACACACAGAGACACTCACACATACACAACATTCACACATGCACACTCTCACACTACCACATTCACAAAGCAGACACAGCACACACACACACACACACACACACACACACATACATACACACATGCTCTCTCTCTCACATGAACATACAAACACAAATTATAAATAAAATAGGTAACTTTTATTGTATATTTATTTTCTCAATCCTTCAGAACTCCAACTTCAAATCTAAATATAAAACATTTACGATATACCTTTTAGAGCATTGTATATGTTATATTTTATGAATATCATATTTTATTTTTTGTTTTGATATTGCACATTATGGAGGATGTTTTAAACATTCATCAGTTTCACATTGTCTCAAAATAGTGACATATTGATAAAATTATAACTGTAAGTACTTGAACCATACATGAATAGTTTTGTTTTTCACAGGAGGTATTGTTTGTATGGGATACTGTAGATTGAATATACTGTAGATTGAACATGCTAGATAGGTAACCTATTCCTTCAATTTCTGCTCCATCTTTATTCTTGCATGTCTTGTAGGTAGGACAGTTCTAGGGTCAAAGGTTATGTATTTGCTCTAGAATCCCCATTCAGTCATTAGAAGTTTTGCCTGGTTACAGGAGATGGTCATTTCAGGTTATGTATCCCGAATTGTTAGGAGTTTTAGCTAGGGTCACCCTCATAGATTCCTGGGGGTTCTCATTGTCCTAAGTGTCAAGCTTGTCTCAGAGAATCTTTCCTCAATGATTTCAGTTCTCTCTCTCTTTCTCTCTGTCCTCCCCATACTTGATTTCTCCTGCTTTCCTCCCTAACCCCTCTCCCATCCAGATCCCTCCCTCCCTCCACTTATGTCTGTTTTATTCCC
Organism: Rhynchomys soricoides; assembly: GCA_019843965.1. Classification (NCBI taxonomy): domain Eukaryota; kingdom Metazoa; phylum Chordata; class Mammalia; order Rodentia; family Muridae; genus Rhynchomys; species Rhynchomys soricoides. The sequence continues at coordinate 100,530 of JADRCH010007930.1, forward strand.
CTTCTCAGTGAGATTCAAGCATCCTACCTTGGGCCCTCCTTGTTACTTAGCTTTTTGGATCTATTGTTTGTGGCATGGTTACGCTGTACTTTATGGCTAATATCCACTTATAAGTGAGAACATACCAAGTTTGCATTTCTGGGTCTGGGTTACCTCCTTCAGTATGATCTTTTTTAGTTCCACCCATTTGCCTGCAAATTTCATGATGTCATTGCTTTTAATAACTGAGTAGTATTCCATTGTGAAAATGTCCCTCAATTTTTAAATATCCATTCTTCAGTTTAAGGGCATGTAGGTTATTTCCAGTTTCTGGCTATGGAGGCCCACATCCACTGACCTTGTTCTTGGGACAGAACCGTGGCATTCTGTTCCCACCAAGGCCATGCAGGACTTAGCAATGAACATGGGAGATCTTTCTGTCTTCTTTAGGCTTGCTGTATATTGTCTTATTATGTTTAGGTATGTTTCTCATTTCTCTGATCTTTCTCCAAAAACTTATATCATGAAGGGGTATTAAATTTTGTCAAAGGCTTCTGCAGCATTGAATGAGAGTCTTACCTGGTGTCTCTGGTGCTGGGAGGCCTCCAGGAATGCAAGCAGAGTTGTGGGGGAGAAATGGAGCAAAAGATATGGAGTGCAGCTTTCAGGGGGTTGAGCCAGATTTAGACCATCCTGACACATGTAAAAAGTGTGAATACAACAAACTGTTTACATAAATATTTTGGGTTTCATTTGAATTGAATGCATAGCATATATTATATAAATTATGTATATGGGGTTATAACCATTAATTAGCATGAAAAAGGATTCTCATAGAATGAATTGCTATAATGAGTCCTGTACACCTTATATAAAAATACATATTAAAGAAATATAAAAGTGGATTTAATGCTTTAAAATATACAACATATAAATAATTCTTAAAGAAATTAAAATATATATTCAATATATTTTCTCCTAAATTTTCATTGTATTTATGAAGAAATAAAATCACAGTATATGTTGAGTACTTTACAGTTTCATTTTTTTCTCAGTGTGACTGCAAGGCATCACTGTAGGCTTAGGTTTTTTTTTTCAAAACCTCCTTTATTTAAATGCTTCACCTCCCTTCTAACTCTTCGACCAGAGGTAGGAGAAAAAGAAGATTAATAGAAAAAGGGGGTCATTGTGGATCTCTTTATAAGTAGTTCCTCAGGGTGATTCCACTCTTAGTTGTCACAGTAACATCAGTCCAGTTCAATAGCAAACACCAAGCATGAATCAGTAGTGGAGGCTCCATCCAACAGAAACAGCAAGGCTCCACAGAATCAGCCCAAGTCAGCACAAGTGGCCAACGTCAGCCAGAATACCATGAGAAGTCCTTTGGAGAATTTCTCTCTACAAAGTAAAAACCAGCGAAGACCAGCAATGCTTTGCATGGCTTAGCAATGCAAGAGCATCCTCTCACTGTTTATAGGGTTCCATTTATAGTCTTTAAAACATGACATGCCTTCTCAAGTGTCTGTTTTCAGCAAAATAGCACATGCCCTCTCACAAGACAGCTTCCAGAAAAGTATCATGTGACAACTGAGTTGTTAAAGGAACCAGAAACTTCCATTTCACATCACCTTGAATAGCTTCTGCCCTTTGCTTCGAAGTGGATATGGGAGCTTCCTGAAACAGTCAGATGAGCAGATCTAAGATTCGTTTCTTCTGATAACTTGGGCAGTAACTGAGAAATGAAGCCCCAGCAGAATGGAAAGCCCCTTCTCACTGCCTTTTCACCCCATAGGATGGCTGAGGTAAAAAGTTTGTATGCTACTCCTGTAATTAAGCCAACCACGTGGTACAACCAATCATCTAACTGGACATACTTTTTCTCTATATTAGTACATCATGATTCTTTGAGCAGGGAAAATGGTTGCTAGAGTGCTCTGTCGCCATCAGTGTGCCTATTTAGAAAGTTTTCTGCCCTTTGAAACAGTGTTTTGGAAAATTAGAAGAGAGTGTGTGATATTTTTGGTAAAATCCCAGTGATACCTTACAAAGAGCTGAGACCATGTCTAGAGAGGTGAGCCAATGTAAGTTCTGCCTTAGGGATATCTCCGTGCTAGGCAAATACAAGGAGGTAAACATTACATCCCTCCTCAGTGCTACACATTGACAGGTACTGTATGTAGCTCATCTGTCAGAATAAATGTTAACTATACTGGAAATATGCTGAACAACTTTGCTTTAAGAGATGAGGGTAAATCTATTAAGCATAACTGTTAGGAATTCGTAATGTTCATGACTCTTTTCAGAGTTAGAAAGCTATCTTTTTCTCTTGTTCCCCACCAGCAAAATTTTGAGTCCTCTGAAAAAACATTTTAATCTCGGGATAACCAGAGTCCATTTGGGGGCAGATTAAAGATGGTGTTTCTTCTCACATTGGTCTGAACTGAGATGCGCATAAAGAGAACAAGGTAACAGCATGAGTGTATAGCCATATGTGACTAGCACAGAGCTTCTTGTGTCCTGTCAGGGACATGACACCTGTATGCCATGAAATCACTTTCTCTGTCTACTGCTATGAAAATTGTTCATATTATTTACAGATTGAATACTTCTTTAGTTAAAGTTCATTTTGGTAGCACCATAATCAGTTTGTGGACTGTAAGAAGTAAATAATTTTGATTATTTAAAATTTTTAAAAATTCTTTTTAAAGTTAGCATGCAATGTAATGGGTTTCATTGAGGGATATTTTATGCTGATTCTTCTTTGACAAATCCTCTTGTCCCCATCCTGGTGTGTTCTTCCAGGAGCTCCCTCTTCTATCATGTCAAGTGATGTTTTTCTTTTCTCTCAGTGGCTGTCATAGTAAGGGTTTTTATTCCTGCACAAACATATGACCAAAAAGCAACTTGGGGAGGAAAGGGTTTATTAAACTTACACTTTCATGTTGCTGTTCATCACCAGAGGAAGTCAGGACTGGAACTCAAGCAGGTCAGGGATCAGGAGCTGATGCAGAGGACATAGAGGGAAGTTTTTTATTGGCTTTGCTTCTCCTGGCTTGCTCAGCTGGCTTTCTTACAGAGCCTAAGACTACCAGCCCACAGATGGTACCACCCACAAGGGGCCCTCCCCCCTTGATCACTAATTGAGAAAATACCTTACCACTGGACCTCATGGAGGCATTTTCTCAACTGAAACTCCTTTCTCTGTGATAACTCCAGCTTGTGTCAAGTTGACACAAAACCAGCCAGTACAATTCACCCCTTGTCAAATTGACACACAAATACATCACTAGTAAGCCTCAACCCTTACTTTCTTATTCATCCCCAATATCTAAATAACTTTAAAAGTTCCACAGTCTTTGCAAACTCTTACTATTAAAATTCCAATCCCTTTAAAGATATCCAGTCTGTTAGAATTCAAAGTCTATTTATCATCATAAGTCTTTCAACTGTGGGGTCCACTAAAATACCTTCTTCTTTCAGGAGGGAAAATATATCAGGTCACAGTCACAATCAAAATCAAAATCAAATTCCAACTGTCCAATGTTTGGGATCCACTCGCAATCTACTGGATTCCTCCAAGGGCTTGAGTCACTTCTCCAGCTCTGCCTTCTGTAGCATACACCTTGTCTTCTAGGCCCCAGATGCCTGTACTCCTCTGCTGTTCTTGGTGGTCATCTCATGGTACTGGCATCTCCAAAACACTGCTGTCTTCTGCTGCAACCAGGCTTTACCAACAGTCTCTCATAGGCTCTATTTATGGTGCCAAGCCTCATCTCCTTTGCATGATCCCTTCAGTTCTGGGCCATCAATTGCAACTGTGGCTGCACCTTCACCAATGGCCTTCTGCAACCTCTCGCAGTACAGAGCCTCGACTCCTTTCATGATCCCTTCAGTCCTGGAATTGGAACTGAGGCTGCACCTTCACCAATGGCCTTCTGTGGCTTCTCACAGTGCCCAGGCCTTAGCTGCTTTTCATGAGTCCTTCATGCCTTCGAAACCAGTACCACATAGGTGACTCTTATACATTACCAAGTCCAGCCACAGCACAAGGTACAACCCTGGCTATCTCTAGAATGTAGCCTCTGTGCTCTCAGAAAACACTTCTCAGAAAATTTCACCTCAATGATGCTAATATCTTTCCAATCACAGACAATTTCCCAGCCCCAGCTAACCAACATCAATATTCCCAATAATGCAATGGTTTTGCTTTAGTAGTTATGGTATCTTGTTAATCACAGATGATCCTTCAGCACCAGCTAACCAAAACCACAGAATCTAAAATCAAACTAGCAATGGCCCTGATAAGAGTCTTTAATCTTCCCTCTGAAATTTCACAAGCCAGGCATCCATCTTCTGCACTGCTCTCAACATTATCTTCCAAGCTCCTACACAACATCCCACAAAGCTCTTAATACTGAATAGATCTTCTAGCCCAAACTTCCAAAGTCCTTCCACAGTCGTCCCCAAAACATGGTCAGGTTGTCACAGGAATACTCCACTCTGCTGGTACCAGTTTGTCTTAGTCAGGGTTTCTAATCCTGCACAAACATCATGACCAAGAAGCAAGTTGTGGAGGAATGGGTTTATTCACCTTACACTTCCACATTGTTGTTCATCACCAGAGGAATTCAGGACTGGAACTCAAGAAGGTCAGGGATCAGGAGCTGATGCAGAGGACATGGCTTGCTTCTCCTGGCTTGCTCAGCTAGCTTTCTTACAGAGCCCAAGACTACCAGCCCACAGATGGTACCACCCACAAGGGGCCCTCCCCCCTTGATCACTAATTGAGAAAATACCTTACCACTGGATCTCATGGAGGCATTTTCTCAACTGAAATTATTTTCTCTGTGATTACTCCAGCTTGTGTCAAGTTGACCCAAAACCAGCCAGTACAGTGGCTTTGACCCTCACCTTGTCTTGCTCTCACCCTCATCTCCCCACTGAGATACCCTTTTGCTCTTTCCTGGTTTCTTGAATGATAACCCCATACATATAAGTATACACATATAAAAATTAAAATCTGTAATCTGCATATGAAAGAAAATAAGGAGTCTTTCTTATTCCAAGTCTGGTTCTTCGTCTGATATACTTCAAGCTCCATTCATTTTCCTACCAGTGTCATTATTTCATTTTTTCTTTACAACTGAATAAAATTAGGTCTATGCAGCACACCTTCCATATCCATTCATCTATTTATGGACATCTTTGTTGGTTCTGTTTCCTCGCTATTGAGACTAGAACAGCAACAAGCACGGTTGTGCAAGTAACTTGCAAAGAACTATAGCCAGGCCATGTGGTAGTCTTATTTTTAGTTTTTTGAGAACATATAATTTTCATAGTGTCTGTACTGGCTTACTCTCCCTCTGTAGTGAATAAGGCTTCTTCCCCAACATCCTCACCAGCAATTTTTTTTTTTTTTTTTTTGTCATATGCTTTCTAGACAATAGCTACTCTTACTGGGGTTTGGAATCCCAAAATACTTTCAATTTACATATTCCCTCTGGCTAAGTATATTGAAGACTTTTTTAAATAGTAAGAAAGTAAATATTCGCAGCAAAACAAATAAGCAATAATACCAGCAACACATGAAAATTTATTGATATTTCAACTGCAGGTAGAAACATACATGAAGTATGTAAATCCTGAAAGACTTGATAGAACATGAATTTGATAACTTCTGAGCACTTACTATGGACAGCCACCCAGGTTATAAATTTTAAAATTGCTAACAATTCAAATTTAACTGTGAAAACATGCTGTGATTTTGAAAGATGGTACAGAAAAATTTAAATGTGAAACCATCCCTCCACACTTCCAGAACATCCACTTTCTTGGCTGGAGAGAAAATATTACTTTCTTATGTTGTGTGATTCATCAAAGCTAAGTTTTTTAGGTATTTTAGTGATTGGATCTGTCTGGTAAGCAACCACTAATTTCCCAAGGTTTCTTTGTAGCGTGCTTGTCACACACTTCTGTAAGTGGAAGTGTGGGAACTTTAAATGAAAGTGTATAAAGTTTCCTTTGCTGAGTATTATTAACTAACGGACTCTGGATTAATTTAGCATCCAGGTCTGTTCTTCCAGCCATAAGCCATGCTGTCAGGGAAACTTAATTACACTTTAAGTGGGATGCAAATGAGTTGTGACACTACATCATTTCATGTGAAAGGTTCATTACTTACATTAACTCACACAACGCTCTCTCCTAAGCCTGGACCTCATTACAATATTTTTAGGGATTTAAAAAAAATATTTAATGTAAGTAGGGTTTTAAACTTTTAATAGCCTGTTATTTTCCTAGCATCATTTAAGACTACAAATGTTCACTTTATTAAATGATTATGCATTGAACTCCTGGAACATGACTGCACTAAAGCTGTAAGAAAAAAAGTTCTAGCACATGTCAGCTCCCTTGCATGTCTCAGGACCAGACTATTCTTTAAAGATACATTTTGTGAATTCCTTCCTTATCATTCCTACACATGATGAGGCAGAAAATTAACAAGCCTTAAAATCAGAACGCTAACAATTTATTCCAAGACTTAAACAGATTTTTCTGAGCATAAGTTAGGAGAAGAAATGTGTAAATATAATGAAATAACTTGTTCCTTATTGATAGATTAACACCTTGAGTGATAGAGATAAATCAATTGTGATTATCTGACAAAGTCTTAGAATAGGTATACAGAATATGCTTGTTCCCTTTTTGAAAAAATAGGTAAATGGTTCTGGAGAGAATTCACTTTAGATTTATACCTCTATTCTCTGATGTGATGATTAGAGAGTTTTAGAAGACATTAGTTATTTCTTCTTACCTTAATCAGCTACCATAATCAATCAAGTTTTTGACAGTTATTCTCAAGTATATATATGTGTGTGTGTGTGCGTGTGTATGTGTGTGTGTGTGTAGGAAAATGGTAATGAATATTTATTGAGTATTTATGCTCATGGTAAAGCCCTAAGTGCTTTGCTTATATAAGCTCATTTACTACATAGTCTCAGTCTCTCTCTTTCTCTCCCCCCCTCTTTCTCACACACACACAAACACACTCTTACACACATATACACTCATGTACTCATACACATATGCTCATGCACAAACACACACACTCACACAGACACAATGTGTGTTTGCTTTTGAATCTACCTTTCATTGTCTGCTTTCTGCTAATAGAGGTAAATCCTGTAAGCATTTCTTTTGCTAGCATGCACAGTACTAAGTTGTATGAACTGGGAACACTGGACAGACAAAATAAAGTGAACTGATATTGTTTCATGGGTCTCTGGTGTCCTCTCTGTTCCTACTGCCTGTTTCCAGGGACATATTAGCTGAAGACATCCTGTTATGCTACACCTTGCCAGCACTTTGTAAGCTTACTGTTTTGGTCCTGATTTAGTGACATCCTCATTGCCAGTATGAATATGATGAACCCTTACTGATATGTAAAGAAACATGTATGTGATGTTGATGAAGAACATTAGCATATAAGAGAGAGATGAAATTCTTCATATTTTTGCAGGAATCTTGAGAAGTTGATTCTCTATGTTGCTACAGTTTATGTGTTTGAGAATTTTATATGTTGTATTTTGATCACATGTATTCCCCTCATTCCTTCCAGATATACACACATACCCTACCTACTCAACTTTGTGACCTCATTTTTTATGAGACACTTTCTTAGTCTTGTCTTTAAGAGCTTCTTTTTGAATTAATGACACCATCTGTGTTCATTTAAAACTATCAGTGTGAAATTGCACATTTTATTTTGGAATTCAGCGTGTATTTATTGACTTGTTAAATTCCCAGCCTTTCATGAAGCATAAGATTGCAAACAATGTTTTTATAGTCAAGACTAAAGCAACAGTTTAAAATCAAAATGAAACAATAACATAATAAGAATGGCAAAACTTGTTTAGAAAGAGACCTGGAGTCGTATCAAAATATTTTGCTTGATTGAGGGGTTAATCTGTTTTACATTTCCATGATATAACACTCAAGGCAAGCTACTTTGTAAAGAAAAATATGTTTATTTTGTACAGTCATATGAAGGTCCAAGACCAAAGGCTCACATTTAATAATGACGTTTCTGGCAGAATTCTGAGGTGCTGCTGTGCATCATATGGTAAAAAACAGGGTGCGCATGTTTCTGTGGTCTGTGTGTCTGTTTTGGTTTCTCTTTGAAAAGTGGGATTCTATCACTGGATTTCACCCTGATGAATTTACCTTATCTTCATGGTGTTCCCAAGTACCTCTGCTAAATATCATAATTAGGTTCTTTGCATTCGTTCTATACCTCAAAACAGGGATTAAATTCATGGACTCTTTGGGGGCTTTTGTGTAATAGTTTTCTTGAGGAGACAAGAACCAATGTCTACTAGCTCTAGATAGGGAACCTGTGACAGAACAACCTAATAGCACTACCCATGTCCAAATTAACAAAACAATGGGTTTATTGGAGTTACCTACAGAGATATTGGTGACTTATAGGAGTATCAGTGTATGAAAGGCACATGCACCACTGAAATCCTGCTCCACTGTAGTTGATGACCCAGGAAAGTTGAAACTATGAAGTTATCTTTATGACTTGTAGGCAGTATGGCAGTATGGGCAGTCTTCTCTCCTCAGCAGTTTCTACTGCTCATACAGCCTTGAGGAGGAAGAGGCCTTGTGAATCTGCTGCATATCAGAGACTTCCAGAGACTTGTGAGTTGTGCTTGCTTGAGCATTAACGAACCTCATTTTAGAACTTACTGAGTCTTCAGGAGCCTCCCTTTAAAACTCTCTTAGTCTTTACAAGCTTCCTTCCCATGTTGCAATTCAGAGGATATTGATACTTAATCACATCCAAACACAAATTTTGAGTGAAATAAAACTTGGAACTTTAAATTGTAGCACAAGTGGTTGCTAGAATGCCATTTTGAGATCCTGGTTAATATACTTTAGACACATAGTTTTAAACATGTGTTCACGTTCTTGTCATATTTTCTTTCTCTACTTTAGTAGAACTGCTTACTGCACAGTGGCAATTCTAAATGCTGGATGAGTACATTTTTCTAGATCAATTTGTGATCATTATGTTGTAGCTTAGTTCTGGGCCCAAGGAACTTCTGACTCAAGATATATATATATGTTATTTTTCATTACAGAAGTAATGCATATTTCTATGTATTTAGAGCTATGTATTTCAGGAAAAGGAAGATGCTCTACTCATAAGTAATAATATTTTCAATGAATATATTTAGATTTTGAACACAGAAGCATACTGAATGTTTCTACAAAGCACTGAAAGTTAACAATTGATAAAAATTACACCATGTATCATTCATGTACCATTCAATAATGTGAATATTTTCTTTATGTTTATCACTTCTTTTGTGTTTATCACATACTAACTTTGAAGATACATTTTCTTGTACTTTTGGCATAGATATCTTGTCTTTCAATTTTGTTTTCAAGTTCTAGTTAATTTTAGCAACCTTTCCATTATTATTTGTATCTTAATATAAACTTAAAACAATATTACTTAACTCTTTAACATTTATTATTACTGTGTGTGCAGTGTGTTTACTATGTGTGTGTTCATGATGTGTGTGGAAGAATACATGTGCTATGCTGTGTATTTGCTGATTAGAGGGAATGTTGTAGGTTTGATTCTCTCTTTTTACCTTTATGTAAGTTCTTGGGATTGAACTTATGATACCTGGGCCTGAACTGTACCTCTACTCACTGAGCTATCTAGCTAGCCCTTTGAACAATGTACTTGAAATCAAGATTATATCCACATTTACCTTCATTGGAGTATTTTATATGCATGTTTTTATTAATTTATTTTTAATTGTAATACCTAACCAAAAATCTAAAGTATATTTTATTATTGAATTTTCTAGTATTCTTTTCAAATATGATTTTTAAATCTGTAAAAGTCTGAGATTAATGTTAAACATAAAATTTATTTGTTTATTTTTTGACTAACTTTTATTTATTCTTGACAGTTTCATACCTGGGTGTGTCTTGCTTGATAAATTAGTATTGTAGCATTCAGGGTTTACAGATGGATAAGATCCTGATGACAATGCACAACACTTCCCAACACTGAGAGAGTTAGGAAGGATAGTTTAAGGTCAGTAGCAACTTCGTTTTTCTATATCCTTAGACAAAGTGTATTGTGTCATCAGTAATAAGGTTTTAATGCCTAAGTATGGTGGGCAACAAAGACAATAACTTGTTATTTGGGGGATTTATAGAGAAGACACATGCATGGCCCTGAGATTTTCATTGAATAACCAATGTCTTCTGTGCTTCTGGGTAAAACATTGTTCACTCAAGCAGGGCATCTGTGTTCAAATTACTTTTTACAAGTTATATATTTTAAATTAGTTTAAAATTTATGTTCCCATAAGGATTCTTCACACATCTTTAGTTTTGGTTAACTTACTCTCATCTCCTTTATACATGAACATTTATTTATTTTTTATTAATTATTTTATTTATTTACATTCCAAATGTTGTCCCCTTTCCTGGTCCTCCCTCTCCATGAGTTCTTCACACCCCCTCCCCCTTGCTTCTGAAAAATGGCTGTAGATAAAATCTAAGATTAGTATGATAATGGTGATTGTGGCCATTGAAACTAAAAACCAAGATTTTTTGAAGTTAGGATGTTTAGAGTTCACCTTCCCTAGCTTTGAGGATGCTTTTTGACATATGATAAAGCCCAGTTCACTGTGATCAAATAATTTACTCAGCTCCACTTGGGTAGGTAGCTCAGAAGCTAATGCTTTCATTCCCTAACCTAGAGTTTTGATGGCAGCGTGTTAAGCTTCCCCTTTGCTAGAGTACAAAGTGTGACATAAAAAGCAGCTGAAACCACACTACTTGTTGTCTTTAATGTTATGTTTTCATTTCGATTTTCCTCATTTCATGCATCTACACTTTTAAATTTCAATAAGCAACAAATTACGGAAGATGTTTGACAATGGGAAACTCAAGAGAGAGGTTCTTTATTGTTTCACAGCTTTGCTTTCGTACAACCACAAAGCTTCATTAACTACAAAATCTGGCCAATGTGTTAAAGAGATACCGGTGTTCAAACAGCAGTGAACTCGGCATTCTATGGCCCCATCAGCAGCTCACACCTGAAGATTTAATGACTTTCGGCCACTGTAACAGTGATGGAAAGTGAGAGTCAGGCCACTGGAGAAGAAACTTAGGAGGACTCTCCACCCTCGTCCCCATCTCTCTGAGACAAGTTCTGAATTATATAACCCTGGCTGGCCTAGAATTCAGGCTGCCTTCAAGTTCATAGAGATTCAACTGCCTCTGCCTCCCAAGTACTGACACTAAAGGTGTGTACCAACGTACCTGGCAGAAGGAAATTTAGTTTTTCTCATTTGAACTTTAGAAGAGCTGCTTCTCCGAAGGTTTTCTGATCCATCTGACATCTCTGGAGGACAAGACAGTGTACACTGGGATTTGGGGCCTGAAAAATGGCCCACATGTAATCATCACTGTTCCATTACCAGCCTTTAATCTGCTCCCTCTGCCTTTCACTGCTGAGGAATCCTATTTTAAGATGATTTTCTCTTTTGGCAAAAATATCACACTCCCTCACAGTAGTTTTTCCTGAAACAATATCTTAGAAAGCAGACTTTGGGGGAAGTATTGTTGTAGTAATGAGTTTCCTTAGCCTCTGGTAACTTTTAGACTTAGACCATTTTAAAAATTCCTAAGTAAGAGTTGTTCTGGCATGTGGTATAGGAAGTCCAATTTGTGAATTTGTGATGTAGAATGAACAAAGTGACAGGATCTCTGCAGCTGATTCTTTTTTCTTCTAAATCACCACTCAAACACTCATGGTCCCATACATGCACTAAGATGAAAAATCAGTGCAATCGGGGGAAAAACAATGGTTTAAAACATTTGGAAGAAAGAAAGTATCCCAATAAATCACTTGTCATTGTGGATAATGGAATACTGCATCATCTCCTATCAGCCAGAATGAAGGTGAAGATGCTGCTTGCCCCTGAAACTCTGGGTCCGTGCTGGCATATTCAATAGCAGATTCCATTATTACTGTGCTTTTGGTAATAGAGATACTTCTCTTTTCTGTAATTGTTTGTAATTCCTGAAGACTCTCAGGGAATGCCATCTACTCTAATAAGTAATAAATCCTCTGCTGAATGTGTTGAGAGCTAGTGTAATAGCAAGCAAGCAAGCAAGAAATTTCTTTTTCCAGCAAGCATAAAATACCGACAGAATGTTTCACAAATTATTTAAAACATTTTGCATTAAAGGGGGAGGTTAGAAAAGAAAGGTTGTCTTGCTCTAAAAAATGATAGGGTTAAAGTACAAGGGTGTAGCATTGAAAACTTAATTTGAAAACCTTGAGGTATTCTAGCCAGGCCATTATCAGCAGCAATCTGTCACTCACTCCAGCCATTAGTTCTTCTGAAATTTACCTCTTGACTCCAATCATCTCTTGGTACTTTCTCTTTTCTCATTTCCATCTTCTTTTTGAAAAATTGTGAAGACTTTATTTAAATGGAAATAGTATGTGCATTTCATTTAAAGAACTGAAATATTCTTTTGAGATTACTACAGAAGCATCAGTCTGCAGACATGCTTCCCACTTTCATCTACCCAATGAGTGAACTCATGCCTGACTATTTAGCTATTTATTTTATGCTGCTAACAAATGTTTATAGTGCTGAATTTAGTTGTTCTATTTCAGTCATCATCTCTTACCTTCCCACTATAGGCTAGAACTATATCTCTTTTTTTCTTTATGTCTCCATCATATATATATTTTTCATATACAGACATATTCAAATATATATATTCATACATCACACACACACACATATATGTATGTATGTATATGTATGATACACATTCACTGACAACTTTTCAATTAAATTCCTTTATGAAATTGGATAAATGAATTTCCAGTGATTTCACAGTGATAGCTGAGTAGGTTCAGAAAGCTAAATGAGTAAACTGTATGTTGCTTTTTTCTAAATTGCTTTTCACTTTCTCACAAACAAATATCTCATTTATTTCATTTTGTTGTTCTTCAATGAAACTTTGTAAAAAATAAACAACACCCTCTTTAGTTACTCACATGGTCAGATATTCCACAAATCATTTTTAAAGATTTATTTATTCTTATTATTTTTGTGTATGGGTGTTCTTAATGCATGCATACCTACACATGACATACATGTCTAGTGCCCAAGGAGGGCAGAAGGCAGTGTTAGATTCTCTAGAATTTGAGTGACACAAGGTTGTGAGACAACATACGGGTACTGAGAATTGAACCTGGGTCATCTGGAAGAACGCCCAATAAATCATTGGTTTTGGAGGCATCTTTTCAGGTTGCTTCAGCATGGGCAGCTTTCTTACACATCTGGACACAATTGTTATGTATATTGTAAGTTGCACAAATCATTGATAATGCCTTTACAAATGTATATGTGTCTTATAAGCTACCCAAATTAACACATATAACACCTCCATTAGTTAAAAGGTTTAGTTCCCAATACCATTCAGTAAAACACTTTATAGGCTAATACTACCGTGATTGTGACATTGATTAATTTTATCTTTGAAAACCTAAAATAATATTAAGTAATATTACATATATAATATTATATTTTGTGATTGATTTATGTAATACTGATTGTAATCCTTTTACTTGTTTAATGTTATACATATGGCTTGAATATAAAATACTTCACATTTTCTTCTGAAGATTTAAAAAATATATTTTGCGTTTAATACTTGCACATCTCTAATTGCACATCTCTCTAAAACTATTTTTGCATGTGGCATAAAAAAGGATCAAGATTTATTTTTCATATGGATGTCCAATCTCTAGAAATATTCATGAGAAAAACTGGATGTGCTCTACTGAATTGCAGTAGCATCAAATAGCTACATTGTGGATCTTCATCACTCCTCTCCTCTAGTCTCTTGATCTATTTGTCTGTCAGGACCATTAACATTGTCTTGGTAGCCATAGATTTATAGTGAATTTGATGTTAAGACCTATAAATCTTCTGATTTAATTCTTTAAAGATGTCTTGGTTATTTAGGCTCCCCTGAATGTCACATATATTTAAAAATTCAGTCTGCAATGTCATCAGACCAAATGAGACCAAATCAATTGAAATAAACCTGAAACCAAACCAGACCAAACCAAACGAGCTACTGACATAACTGGGACTGAATAAAACCTAGAACTTCTTTAAGTAAGAATTTATATTTTAATAGCTTTGATTCTTCATACTCACAAACACCATTTTCTGACTTAGATATCCTGTTATTCTGTTTATGGTTCCTTGCTTAGTGGTTTTCTGTAACTTATACTGACTTTATTATACTGTTTGTTTCAATTTTATTTAATCTTGTTTTCATCCCATATTTTTGACAGTTTTTAGGGATGCCATTGCTTAAGATGTCATTTGTCAATTATTTGTTGATAGAATATAAAATACAACTAATTTTTATATGTTGAACTAACTTTTATATGTATCCAAATCTCTTACTCAGTTTTCCCACTCAAATAATTTGTTTCCTGTATCGTTTTACACTTTTTGTATGCATAAAGTATCATATATCAATAATGACAATTTCAAATGTTGCATTTTAATTATATCTTTTATATGTTCATCTAGTGTTACTACAGTGTAGAACCCTGTCAACAGTACTCAACACATGTAGTGATAGTGATGAGTCTTATTTGTTTGCTTGTTTATTTATTTATCTCTATTTGTCTTAGGGAGACATATAACTTTTCTTTAGTGCCTGCACTCAGTTTGATAAATCAGAATTTTTTTTATTGGATATTTTCTTTATTTACATTTCAAATGTTATCCCCTTTCCTGGTTCCCTCCCCCCAGAAATCCCCTATCCCATCCCTTATCCCCCTGCTTCTATGAGAGTGTTCCCCTACCTACCCAGCCACCCATTCCCTCCTCCCTGCCCTCAATTCCCCTACACTGGGGCATCTATCAAGCCTTCACAGGACCAACACCTCTCCTCCCATTGATGCCTGACAAGGCTATCCTCTGCTATATATGCAGATGGAGCTTTGTGTACTCCTTGGTTGGTGGCTTAGTCCCTTGGAGCTCTGGATGTTTGTTTGTTTGGTATTGTTGTTCTCCCTATGGGGTTGCAGGAGTTTTTAGTATTAATGGATACTGAGTTTTATTTATTGCTTTCTTTGTTTAGTGATATATTATCCTAGTAGATGTTTTATTGCTGTAGAGAGATACCATGACCATAACAACTCTTATGAAAGAAAGCATTTAAGTGAGGACTACTTAAAGTTTCAGAGGTTTGGTCTCTTCTTGTCATGGTGGGGAGCATGAGGCCATGGTGATGGAGAGGCAGCTAAAAGTTCTACATCTACAGGGATTGAGAAGAGATCCACTGGGCCTGGCTAGTGCTCTTGAAACCTCAAAGCCCATCTAGTGACACACTTCCTCCAACAAGGCCTCCAAGAACACTTTTCAAATAGTGCCACACCCTGAAGACCAAGTATTCAGATCTATGAGTGCTATTTTCATTCAAACCACCAAATAAACATTAATATTTAATATTAATTTTCCTTTATCCTATTTATGTAGAAATATGCGCTGACTGTGGTTCAAATGTTAAGTCTGAGAAGGAACGGGATGCTTATTGTTTACTTGGTTGGTATATTGCTGTGTTTGGTTTGCTGGCATTTAACAGTTTTAACCTGTAAGAGATACTACTCTGATTTATTTATTTATTCTGGATTTTGTCCATCTGGAATTATAATAGAATAATAATTCTGTTCTTTGTTTCTGTTCTAATTCTGTCTTCTGTTCTTTCTGTAGAAAGTCTTTTCTCACCATAAGCTCTAGACCATAATGCACTTTTCTCATCTTCATTTAATCTTGTTTTCTGTCTGATTTTCCACAACATTTCCTAAATTCCTCTTTAAACTGATCCTTTTGAAAAATTTATGTTTTATAAGAAATTATTCTTTTTATTTGTTCTTGGAATTTTCTGTTTTAAAAAGCTGTTATCTTCTTATTCATGGTTGCAGTATTTTATTTCCCTTTTCCTAAAGAATATTAATAATAATTTCCTTACTATTTTATTCTCTGTGAAAAACCACATGGAAATCTAATACTATAGAAGCTTGAAAAGAATTTAAATAGAGTAACTATGAAGGGGAATTCAATGGCCCAAGAAATAAGACTTCCAATGCCAGAAATGGGTTATACCCTGTTGAATGATTGGGCAACAGGGTCCCATGGATACCTCCCAATCATCTGAGCTATTCATAACTTGAGAGTAAGGCCCTATTGTAAGATACCACTTGCTTATCTCATTGAATATGAAGAAATCAAGCTGGTGCTTGACTAGAACTTCACCCCTACTGACTAGCATTTATGGTGCTGGAAGAGACTCTGAATGTTACCAAAAGATAAAGGTGATATCAATACCACTAAGCTACAAACCCTGCAACCTAGAATACTGACCTTCCTGCAAGATATACTGGTGCAAGATATACTGGTGTAACAGTGGCAATATGTAATCAGAGTAACTAACCACTTTCCAGTTGGGTTTAAAGCCCACTCCATGAGACAGAACCCATGCCTGACACTGATAAAGTGGTCAAGAACCTGAGAATAGATGGGTCATGGGCCTGTGGGAAAAACCTAATGCTCGTATTTTACTAAAGTAAGATAGCAGTAAAATGACTCTGAATGAAATATTTCTATACTCATAGATCAGTGTCTCACTGAATCCTCAGAGAAGTTTCTTCCTGTAGTAGATGGGAATTAACACAGAGTTGCACAACTGGACAATGTACAGAGAATGAGAGACTTCAGATCACTTAGTCTTAATGGGGTATTTTCATCAAACCCCTTTTCTCAAGGCTCAAGAAGAGGAAGTGGAAATTTTCTAAGACCCAGAGGTGATGGATAACTCCAAGGAAACAGTATCTCCCAGATACAAAAGACTGATTGACACATGTGTGAACTGACAGAAGCTGAGGCAGAATGCTCAAGAACTACACAGGTTGAAGGCAGATGGGGTACCAGCACAGAGAGAGGAAGTAGACTCAGGGTCCCACACATGGCTAAGAAGCTATTTGCAATCAATACTTGCTGGCAAATGGAAAAATAGTTTTCTCTAATGGAGTGTCACTTGGTATATTAAAGACACTTTAGGGAAGGCTCCATGTCCAGCAGTAGTTGGCTAACACAACATAACACCACTCGTGTGTGTGTGTGTGTGTGTGTGTGTGTGTGTGTGTGCATATGCACTTTTTGTCTTATTTTGTTTTGGCACTTTTTGTCTTATATTTTGTTTGTTTTAATTTTGATTTTTACATTTTTTTTCCATGGTGGATAGAAAGAGAGATAGAATAAGAGAGAACATGAAGTTGGGTGAGTAGGGAGGTGGGAGTATCTGGAAAGGAAATATATAATCAAAATATATTGTATGAAAATATAGAAAAAAAAATAAGAGAAAAATCTGTCTGCTTCAAGTCTTACCCAAGTGCTCTAATTTTTTATAATTTATGGCATAAACTTTCTTTGTAGCTTCATAATACTTTATTTGTCTGCTAAAACTTAGATGAGTACTTAAGTTTAAATAAAAGTGATGAATGTGTGGATGGAGCTTTATCCCAATCCTGAGTATAAGGTGTCTTCAGTTCTTCCTAAGCCATGTGTTAGGATGGTGCTTATGTTGGTGTGATTCATGGCTATCCTTAGTAATGGATACGATTCCAGCTGGTTTATCCCCTCACTCAGCAAGCTATGTTTGTTCAGACACTCTCTACCTTCCACAGGTCTGTGCTATTTTCTTCTCTTATCTTGCCATTATACTGCCTATTCTGAGTCTCCTTCAAACAGAAATATTTGTGATCTTTATCCTAGCATGATTTATAGTGGGGCTGAAAGTAGACATACATTCAGTTTTCCATTTTGAGTGGAAATACTAAGGATTTTGTTCATTAGTGCTTATTTTTTAACTTAGGTGCTAGACAATGGATTTCTGGGGTCTGCGCACCATCTGCTCTGATTTCCTTTCCATCCCATGTGCTTACTTCCCAAGCTTATTCATTTCCTCCACACCAACCACCAACTTCCAACTTTGTGTCTACTTTTATTTAGAGGTTTACTTCCAGATGAAGTTCTCATTCAGCAGTTGGCTCTCCTATTGTTCACTCAAACCACATGTGTTCAAAACTAATACCATTATGCTTCTACGGGCTTATCACATTTTACCCACACACAGTTTGATGGACTTTTTTGGGAGGGAGGCATCCTTTTTTATTAGCATCACTTCCCATCTAAGATTTAGAACTGGGAACCATTCTCAACTACACATACACACTTAGTGCCAATGATGAGTGTAGCTGCCAAATTTATCATGTACATATCTTTCAGTGTGCTCTTCATTCCTCATCCATTATTGAATACTCCTATCTTCGTCAAAGATTTCTATGTCCTTTGCTATACACTGTTGTGGCAGCTTAAGTTCATACCTTTTCTCTGATCTCATACATCCTGTATTGATTTAAATCACCCAAGAGATACCTACTGAATACAGAGTCGGTGCTATGGATAGTTCACACTGGCAGTATTATGGGACAGAGATGTGATTATTCTTTGTGCTAATCGTAAACATAGTTTCCTGGTAAATTATTACATTTGTGGGGAATCTCAAAAGTCTGTCAGTATTATGACAAGGTACTAGCTAGTAGCTATGTAAGAGGAAATTCTAAATTCTTGGGGATATTTGGAAATATTTCCAAGATGAAAGATACCATATTTAGATAAAAAATTAAGATATATATGCTTCATAAAAGAAATGTTTCCTGCTAAAGATCTAGAATGCCAGGTATACTGGTGGACTGAAAAAGGTTTCATTTAGCTATCATAGAAGAGATGGGGATAAGGCTGGACAGATGATCAAGAGCCAGTTTACTCATCTCTCAACCAATGTAAGGAGATTAGGATTTTTTTTATAAGAAAGCAAGAAACAGATCACTTAATGTTTTAATTTGCATTGGATGGAATCTACCTTGTGGGGAATGGATTGAAACATTAAGATTAAATGGGCAGAGAGAGACTAATTGTAATATCCCAGATGGGAGACAATGATGGCTTAGAGTAGGTAAAGGCACTGGAGTGAGACTAGAGTAGTTAGTTTTTCAGTATATGTGGCATATAACATGGAAGATTCAAGTACTGGGAGGGATTTAGAAACAGAAAAGCAGGTTTGATTGTTCAGTTTTTATTATGTCATTTAAAGTGTGGTTAGACATCTAAGTACATAGAAATATTGTCTTCAGGCATGAGCATCCTCCACATATTATTGAGTGGTGCTATTGTTTTAATAGCTAAATTCTTTCACTATTATGCAAAAGCAACTGCTCTCTTCATACTCTGGTTTAACTTGTTTATCCACCCTACCACGGATTTCCTAAATATATATTAGATAAACATATACATTATTATTTAATAGATACATACCATTACACATATAATAATTAGATATATGTTATAATATAAGGTATATATTAAAAGTGAATTCATATAGTGAAAACAAAGCAATTCAAAGTCCAAAATATTAGCATGCTTACCTTTAGTACCCACTGCATTGTAGTGTGATTGTTTTTGTTTGACTTATCTGTGAACAAAGAGAATGTGTTATTCATTTTTTTTTCTCTAATACACAGTAGCAAACACAGAGCAGGTCTTCAAAAACATTTGTTAATGTTCTTTATGTACGAGAAGAAAGTATTTGCTAAGCTTAACTTTTGTATTATTAAATTATTTATTTATTCACTTTATATCCCAATATTAGTGTCCCCCCTCGGACCACCTCATGCAGGTCCTCTCCCTATTCCACCCTCCCTTTCTCCTATGTGCAGGGGGCGTAGGTCCAGCCAGTGCTTGATATTTGGTTGATGATTCAGGCTCCGGGAAACCACAAGGGTTCAGGTTAGTTGACTCTGTTGGTCTTTCTGTGGAGTTCCTGTTCTCTTTGGATTCCTTAGTTCTTCTCTCAACTCTTCTGTAACACTCCCCAGCTGCATCTAATGTTTACCTGTGAGTCCCTGCATCTCTTACCATTGGCTGCTGGATAGAGTATCTCAGAAGACAGTTATGCTAGGTTCCTGTCTGCAAGCATAACAAAATATCATTAATAGTGTCAGGGATTGGTGGGGGAAGGTTCCAAACTTATTGGTCTTGGGGCCTCCAAAGGCTTGCATGGGGGATCAAGATGCTCGTGGGGTCCTACAAGGCTCCTCAGACCGAAGAGCGAGCCCAGAGCTAGACAATGGATTTCTGGGGACCGTGCACAACTCATCTCTGCAGGCTGTGTCTTGGAAAGACCCAGCTGGGAAGGTAAGTTTAACATTTTTAATGGAAATTTGTTGGGTATGAATTGAGAATAGCAGTAAAAAGAGCTTAGTATATTTATATTCCTTTAATTTCTTTGGACCATATAGATTGACCTGTTGATGACCATGTTAAGATGCTTATTGAATCTTTGTCACAAAGTCTGGGTTAATGTTCTCTTGTAGTCATAGGAATTGAATCAGAGAAGGAGCTTAAATCGATAAAATTAACAGACAAACTGGAAAAGTAGACCCAGTCACTTAAGAAAGTGTGAGATAAAGGATGTATTGACAATTCTAGTAACTAAGTAGACTGATATTGATAGCAGAAGCCATTATAAAGTGGACACTCGCTGGGGAGCGTGTTGACATCAGTTGTCATAGGCAGAAGATGTTTGAATGTGAATTCCACTATAGTGCTATCCTTGGCCCAGATAGGGCTGCAGTATTAACAATTACAGATACAGTTTCTTTAATGTGTATTTTAAAATTTGAAACACACTTGCTGACTTCACATTGCTGCAGCACCCTAATGACATGAACTTGGCCTGCACTTCAGAAGGAAATTTCCAGAGAGGCCAAGAATAAAGTGATTTGGTTAAAAATGAACATATAGATTGAACTAGATTTCTCCTATGGTTTAGATTCAACTTGGTTTTAAAAAACTTTTGGAAACTACGTAAAGTTTTTAAGACCACATATTCTACAATGTCAAGTGCTGGCATGGTTTCTGTTCAGGGGACAATATAGGTTTTAAGAGAATAAGAATATGCAAATTATCACTTGGAGTTTAGGCATTCTACCTGTTAACAGCTGAAGCTCTGATGTTTCCAATTACAGGGTGTAGCTTTCCAACAGAATAAAGGGTAATATTTAACATGAAAGAAACTAGTTGGTATTATGTGTCTGGGAGCTAGGGTGGCCCATGACAGTGCCAGGGTGGCCAGATTGCATTCTGCCATGTCTGATAAATCTGTTTTTCCCTTGCTCACACTCCTCTAAGAAGAAAAGAGCAATCTAAGGACATGTTAGCTACTCCATTACTCATCAGAATCTAGGTAATGCTTTGCCAGGGCTTGGTGAGCAGAAGAAATGAAGAAACAATGATCACCACCACACAGTTTACAATGTCTGTTTCTGTCAATGCTCCAGTAATCAATACTTAAGAAAAGGCCTATTATCTTTTTATATTTATTTGTGTGTGTGTGTGTGTGTGTGTGTGTGTGTGTGTGTGTAGCTCATGCTAGGTGGAAATCAGAAGACAATGTGAGGAAGGCAATAGAGAAAGTCAGTTCTCTTTATCATGTAGGCCCAGAGATTGAACTCATGTAACCAGGCTTGGCAGCAATCTCTCAGTCATAGCAAGTACTGCTGAATTCGTCCAAACCAAATTTGCCAGAACTAGAAAATATTTGACATGTTCTCTACTTTACTCTACTCTACTCTCTCTACTGTACTCTAGCCTCTCTCCTCTAGTCTCTCCCTTCCTCTTCCCTCCTCTCCTCTCTTCTCCTTATTCTACTCTTCTTCACTGTTCTCAAAGCATCAACAAGGTACCAGCCAACTCTTCTTAGCAGTTCAGAGATGATGTAACATGGCTCAAACTCCATGGAACATTTTATTTTAGTGTAACATGGAGTTAAACTTTGGAAAGTAGTTTACCACAGTAAATCATCTACCATGAAGATCAACCATTATTTCTCTTAAAACAAAATCTTTATTTCTGGGAAGATACATCATATAATGACAGGATGGCTACTTGGCTTGCATGGAGGATTTGTGAAAATCACCATCTCTGTATGTCACAGACTCGCAGGGGCTATACACACAAGCAGATAGATAAGAGAATGAAATAGAGGGAAAAGAAAGAAGGATTGTTGATTTACATTGACCTGTGCAGATCTGTCTTCAAGACCTGGGATTTGAAGGCCCTAAAGAATTGAGCAGACTACAGTCTAATGCTACAGACAACTGTACTTCAGTTTCAGTGTGCTTTTATATACAAAAGTAACAGAGAAAGCAATGATCCAAAGAATGTTGTTTGAGTTAAGAAAAACATGATCAGAAAAAAACATGTAAATAAACGCCAGTAAGCACATTCTAACTATTAACAGAGCAGCCCTTTACCAGAACGTTCTCAGGGCAGACCAATTTAAGAACAATTACCTGGCACAGACTACAGATTATATCTGGGAAATCACAAAAGCAAGGCAGAAGTCTTTATTCAGATACAGAGTACACTGAAGACAGCACTCTGTGTATTGTTTCAGCAGACTGGGTTCAATACCTATGTTCAGACTTCCAACAAGAATAAACATGTCTTATGAATTGAATATAAATGCTTAACACAGGAGGCACAGAATCACATTCAAGAACAATTCAGGGAACAAAATGCACCCAAGGTAAAAGGCTTTCTGCCTTTTCCTTGGAGCCTTTCCCACAGTTCTTTCAGGCATTGTTCACCATGGGTCATTCTTTTGACCATATTCCTACAAGGATATAAGGAAGGAGTGAGGAGATGAAGAATGGATGGAGGAAGAGGAGGAGAAGGTGGAGGAGGAAGAAGAGATAGAATAGTTAAGGGACAATTTAATAAGTTGATTTTATATAACACTGGTCACCAGAAAAAAAATATCTTCAAAATATGGAAATTGGCCAGGGCAGCAAACCTAACTATAATTTATCATACAACAAGAAAGCAGAACAGGAGAGAATAGTAATTTTCATTCTAATGCTTCTGTGACTCCAAAGCCATTTTTCATTAAGAAAAGTTTTTAGTTATTCACAATATTCATCCTCCCTGAAATTAACAAACTCTTTAATCCCCAAACTTTTAAATTTTCTCTGTTCTAGCTGATCACTTTGTAGTTATGTTCTAGAAAAGCCCAGAGTAAATATTCCTTCCAAAGTATTTCTTTGCCCTGTAAAGCAGAGAAGGCTGACAGGCCAAGAAGAACTACTGGACCCGGAAGCCATTCTGGGCTTCCAGAGCCAGCCTCTGGGCCTCTTCTAGTCCTTGAGACAATCTCTATCTAAAGTGCTGGATCTCACAAGGAGCACATTTGAAGTAACTCCTTCAAGCGCACTGAACCAACCAGGAGAGGAAGTCACATTGCATAACCCTCAGGTTTTCACAGCTGCTGCACTGAATACTGCAGACAGACATTCAGAGTCCCCAACTTAGGTTTAGAGAGGGGGATGGGGATGGAGTGAAGAACTCGGGAGGGGGGACTGGAAAAGGGACAAGGGACAACATTTGGGATATAAATAAATAAAATAACTAAAAAAAATTGAAACATAATTCTATTAAAAAACTGTTACTTCTCAAGGACAGTAATGGAGACAAGTACTTCTCCCCACTCTCCCTCATATTTATGGTATCTTTTAAAAAAATATTGCTATTTCATGCACATATTATTTGCATAAACACATATATTTCTAAATATGTCAGTTGAGTCCTTATAATGTTATTTGTATGTATATGTTTTCAGGGATAACCACCCAAACATTAGCTGAACAAAGATGACACCAACAAATATGGAAGACTAGATGGAGAAAAGCCCATGAATCCTCAACTCTACACAAAAATTTAGGCACTTGATTAAAATCAGGAGCAGAATAGGTGGCCCTCCCCCGGGAAGAGCACACCAATTGGTTGTCGAGCAGACCTTTTGTAGAAGATAGAAATAAATGAGAAACCATGGATTTGGTCTAGTTGCTAATTACCTGATCAGAAAAATAATATTCATAAGGCAGAAACTTCCCCAAGTCCAGTAAAATACATGCTCAGTTTAATTTTAGAGGCATCTCAGGTGATTTTTAGAGAGAGGAGCTCCAATTTCCTCTTGGAGTTCTCACTTACTTTTTGTCCTTTGCTGTATTTGCCCCCTGGGTTTTAATAGAAAAGAAAAAACAAAAGCAAAAAACACAAAACAACAACAACAACAACAACAACAACAACAAAAGCAAACAAACAGGTATATCTTCAAAAAGAAAAGAAAGAACTGTTTATGCCCCAGCAAGGCATTTCTATCTCTGATCCAAGTATAGTCTTGTTGAACTCCAGAGTCCTGACTTGACCTGACTTTTCAGATCATCATATTCAAAGACAAGCTTCTAGAAAGAATGGCATTCTTTATACTAGCTGCTTTATGATAGATAATGTAGGTACCAGAACATTAGACTGATGGTCCCATCTGCCGTGTGGAATAGTCCACTTCCCACATCATCCTGAAGACAGGAAGAGAGATCTTGGCTAAAGTCAGAAGGTTGTCCTATAGGTTAGTTATCTGGGTGGAAATAAACCTGCCACTCTTCACCAGCTGATCTATGGCTGGCTGACTTCACTACTACATAAAATAGTAACCTCCTGCTTCCCTCTAGTCTGTTGCCCATCACCCTTTATTATCCATTTCTTTGATGCTCTGGTCTCTGGTCTCTTTAGAGTGTCTCTCACAGTTGCTTATTTGCATACTGGCTTTTTTCTACACTTTAGCTTTTAAGTTCAACAAGGACGGGTTTTGTTTTATCTGCATCTCCCACGCGTGGTAGGTAAATGTTTGCTGAATAAATGAATTGATTGTGTTTGCCTTGGTGGGAGTGTGTAGAGTGTGGCTTAAATGTATATTTTGAATAAATAAATAGGATTACCTTAATAGTTGTGCTGTGTAAACACCTGTAAGAATACATAACTGGAGGTAAGTGATGCATGCAGATAAAATTCAAGTATGAAATTTTAATGTTGCCTTAGCAGAGAATATCAAAATGAAATTAAAATAAGAGAGATAGGGCTGTCTCAATGCTTTAAGTCATTTTAGGCACAGGAAACAAGGAAGCCGCTGCAATTATAAATGATCTTGCATGGTGCTTTGCTTTGAAGACATCGCCCATGGAGAAAAGAGACAAAAGACATATTTGACAAAAGAAGTTCATATATCCGTTTTTACTGTATTATTAGCAAAAGCAATCACAGTGGTTTGTCACCTTGTACAGGTTGATGTATGTGAAATAAATATTTAAGAAAACTGTTGGAAAAATGTGGACATTTTTGGTTTTCTTTATTTTAATAAGTCAGTGCCAAGATTATTCTAAGAGTGCAAAATGGAATACGAGTATTCATTGTTTTATTGTTTAATTTGATTTGATTTATTCTTGCCTCATATATTCCATCCTGAATGCTTCTTCCTCATCCCTGTTTAGTTCCTGCCCCGAATGTCCATTTTTATCAGAAGGTTTTCTCTGGGAAACAAAATTGTAAGTATGGTCAAATTTAA
The DNA here is from genome assembly GCA_019843965.1 of Rhynchomys soricoides. Classification (NCBI taxonomy): domain Eukaryota; kingdom Metazoa; phylum Chordata; class Mammalia; order Rodentia; family Muridae; genus Rhynchomys; species Rhynchomys soricoides. Next base: position 126,177 of record JADRCH010007930.1, read on the forward strand.
TAAAACAGTTCTTTTTGACCAAATCATTTGCAGTGTAATCAAAAGATAATTATATTTTGTGATCAAGCTTGACAATAAAATGAATGATAACTATGATGCAGCTTAGTTTTTCATGAGATAAAACAGTAGAACATAAAGCAATTGGAAATGCTTTCAGAAATGTATTGTAAACATGGTAGAGGCAAGCTGGAGCCTTGGGCAAATTACTGATTGTATAGCTAGGTATAGCACTGAAGTGCCAAACTGTACATCATTATTGAAGTCAGAAATACAATTACATTTTTATTTCAAAGCAACTTTATAGATGTTTCCCATCACTCTAGCCTCCCCATTCAGTCTGACTTACCTTGCTGGTATATGAGGGCTGGTTTAAGATGTGCTAGACAAATTGTATCAGCGGAAAAGAAAGGTAAATGTAGCGAACAAATGAGGAAGTAAAGAAAGAACACTGTTTTATTTTAAATTTTTTTTTTACCTATTCTTTGAAAGTTTCGTATATTTATACAATGTAGTTTGGTCATATCCACCCACAAACTCCCTTTGGTGGTCACTGGCTCACTCTCATGTTCAGGTTCTCCTTTTTTTTTAGCAGTAATAACCATTGAGCCAGTTTCTTTTTCTGCCCTATGCACGTGGGCACAGTAGCAATGTCACAAAAGGAGATTGACTCTCACTCCTTTAGAGAACATCAAGGGCTAATAGTTCCTTCCACAATGGTGAGGCTCCTTGCCTACCCATGCTGGGAGCTTTGACTTTCTTGATCTTGTGTGGGTAACCACAGCTACTGTGAATAGATGTGTGCAATGGCCTTGCCTACTACGAAGTCATGGCCTCACAGCCCTCCTCCCCACCTGTCAGCCATGTGCTCTTTCTCCCTCTTTTTCTGCAATGCTCCCTAAGCATTGCATAGAGAAAGGTTATCATAGATGGTACATCCACAGCTGAGCATCCTTAGTTACTTACACTTAGCACTTTGACCAGCTATGAGTCTCTGCATTAACTTCACATTGCAAAAAGAAGCTTCTCAAATCAAATTTGAAAGGCACATAAACCTACGGATATAAGCAAAAATATTCAGGAGACAGTTTGATAGCGTGATCGTGTAGCAGAAAAACAGCTGTAGGATCTTCCACTATGGCTCTGATCTCCCCAGTCATAGGCTTTTGACTCGTTTACAGTACCATATGTGAAACCCCTGCTGCAAAGCAGGTCTCATATTCAGTTAGAAAGCTGTAGGTTAACCCCCACAACTCTCAAGCTACTATTGTACCAGTGATCATGTTTTGCCAGGCAGGTCAGTATTGTAGCTCAGAGGGTCCAGCACTGGGTGAGGCCACTGAAGTCTTTTCTTTCTGAGCAGCTGCATAGTTCTTCTGGCAGTATATAAACCAGTCATCTAGAAAAGAGTTTCCTGGTCAGTTGATGTTGATTCTTTAAGTCCTGAACCAAAAGTGAATGGTGTCTCAGCAAGAGGTACTTGCTATCTAGTTTTAGTGGACAGATTAAAAAAGGAATGGCAAGGCCTGTGCTGTTTGTCTCTGGGACCTTCCAACAAGTAATTCATAGGATGGAATCCCTTATGTGGCATTGATGCTTTCATTTAATAACCCATGTCATTAAAAATAAAAAACATTAAAAATTAAATGTCAAAATGCAGGACTATTTACTTTTATGCTTCCAAGTTCTAAAATTATTTGTACCCTAAATTTTCAACAATGTAGAGATATTTAAAAATCACTATTTTCACTTTCTGTTTCTATCTCCATAAGATAATCAATATTAATAGTTTGGTAGTATTTTCTCTATTTTTAATATATGCTCGAATATATACATGCATGTATATGTGTACATATATGTGAGTGCAATTATAATTTTTAATATTATAATATACTAATATATCTGTTGACCTTCAAGTTGTGTCGTTTTACTTAGTTTGTTGTATTTTCAGATCAGTATAAAAGCTAACTAACTCTTTGTTGCTAACTACTCCATTCTTAGTCTGGGGTCTATTGTGCAATATTTAACTCTTACTGTGTTGACAGCTATCCAAGTGGGTTCCAGTTACCGTGTTATTACAAACAACACCCTCACGAGCATTCCTGTAAATGCACTGTTTCATTTTAGATTTGTGGTTTTGTTTCCTTAGGAAACACATTTCTAAGAAGAGAAAGACTGAAGGATAGGCTATTTGGAATTTTAATAAAAACTGCCAGGATTTTTCTACAATGAAGTAGCCAAGCTCCCATCAGAAGACCATGGAACTGACTCCACTCTTTGTTAGTGTTGGAGTGTAAACCTCTTCTACTTAGGAGGAGGAAGAACTTTATTTTGGTTTACTTCTCTTAGGTATTTGTAAAAACTGTGAGTTAAAATGTTATGTGGTTGTTTCACTTCCATTTTTCTTATGTTTTTAAAGTTTACTACATGAATTTTTTTTTTTATCATTGGATTTATATGTATTAGTCAATAGAAAGGTTTTGTATAGTAAGAATGAATTCTATACCTACGTCTTGCAGAACATAATTTGTTGGTTGACTTTTTGACATTTTATACCAAGAAAAAATTGTTTTTGTTTTGTTACAGAAAAGAATTTTAGTTATTTTCTTCATGGCTTCCATGATTCTTTTATTGCTTAAGGATTTTCCCATCTTTGAGTATATACCTTACAGGTTTTAGAAATATACATTACAAGATTTATAGTTTAAGTTATTATATTTTTTGATATGTGTTTGAATTTTCCATTTTGTTTCATTTATCTATTGGCTATTTCTATGCCAATATTATACTAATTTGATTAATGTAGTTTAATAATTTAAATATCAGGTAGGTATGGTATTAATATTATCCTTCCTCTTCCCAATAATTTGATATTGATCATGTATTGGTCTTTCTGCATGAACTTTGCAGTATTCCCTGTTTCTTAGGAAATTCATCAATAATTCCATTAAATATGGGTTTTTACTTGCGATAACTTCTGTTTTGTAGCTTACCTTTGCTCCTTCCTTCCCTCAATATTTAGTGTAACTTTGTTCTAAAAATTCCCTAAGGTTTGACAGGTTGTCTAAGATGTACTAGCCACTGAATTCTTGGTGATTCAACATTGAACTAACAATGCATTGCACCCAAGTTTCCCTCCCTCCAGCCTAGAACAAGGTGCATGGCTACCCTGGGGCAGAAGCAGACATGGGGTGGCAGTCTTTTCCTAGTGTCTCAGATTGCCTGGATGTTCTGTGTTAGGGATTTTTTTTTTAAAAAAAGATTTAATGTTTTCTTTAACTGACATATCTATTTCTTCTATCCTATCTTCAATGCCTGAGATACTCTCTTCCTTTCTTCCATCTCTTGGATTCTGTTGCTGATGCTTGTGTCTGTACTTCCTGTTTGCGTGTCTAGATTTTCCATGTCCAGAATCCCCTCAGTGTGTGTTTTCTTTACTGCTTCTATTTCTACTTTCAGATCTTAAGCAGTTTTATTCATTTTCTCCCACTGTTGGGTTTTTCTTTTCTTGGCTTTCTTTAAGAGAATTTTTTCATTTCCTCCAATTGTTTTTGCTTTTCTGGATTTCTGTAAGGGATTTATTAATTAAGACTTTAAGTGCCTCTATCATCTTAATAACGGTGGTTTTATGGTCATTTTCTTGTGCTTCGACTGACTTAGTAGGGCTCAGTAGGATATTCAGGGCTTGCTGTAGTAGGAAAACCTGGCTATGATGATGACATATTGTCGTGGCTGTTGTTGATTGTGTTCTTACACTGGCATCTAGCCATCTGGGTTTGGTAATATTATAGGTCTAGGTGCTGATTTCCGAGTTTAACTTTGTTAGATGGGTGTTTTGTTCCCTGGTTTCTATTTCCTCTTTGGTCTTCTGGTCTTGTGGCCTGGATCTCTGGTCCAACAGGAAATCTCCCTGCAGGTTTGGGACTTGGATTCTTGGGACTATTATAGCCTTTGGTTCAGCAGGGGGTCACTGCCTGAGTTGGGGAGGTGGGACATGGTGATAATAAGGGAAGTAGGGATTGAGCATTGCTTCAAGGGGGTACACTGATAGAGTGAAGGAAGTCCATAAGTAGGCCTCCTATCTTAGGTTATGGTGGCAGTGTGGCCTCTGGCATAGCAGGGAGTCTCTACCAGAGTTGGGCCTGGAGTTCTGGTGGGTGAAGTAGCCTTTGATCCAGTAGTGAGTTTTGCCTGAGTTCACCTATCAGTTTTCCTTGCTGTTGTGTCCTGTACCTGCTCTTCAGACTGGTATGGCCTCATATGTTGATTTTTATGTTGTTGGGCAGTGGACTGTGCCAGGAAACTTGGTAAAGTTGAGCAGGTTGGAAGCTCTGGAACCTCTGAAGAGGATGGTAGGAGCTTCACAAGCTTCTGACCAGACCCCTGTCACATGACTGCAGCACCCCATGGATAGGATTGTGACCATCAGTCAAGTAGGGACAGTGCTCTAAGCCCCTCCACATACAGATGAGGCATTCCTAACATCTCTACCAAGCCAATAGAAAGCATCTGCTGTCAGATTCCACTCCACTCCAAAATGTGTATAAGATCCTATCCAGAAAGAATAGAGATGTGTGAGAATTACTCCATCACCTGAGAGCAACTGTCATCTAAGAGCTGTAACACTTCCTAGCTCCTCTGTACCTTGCTTGCTAGCCACTGCCACCCCCTCCCTCCATTGCTCTGTGCAGTCTCACTGGCAGAGCCAGAGATCTCCGTGGATAATATCCGGTAAACAGACTGGCATTATGTAGCTGAACTGATATGTTAAACAGAGAGAACATCAATGAAGACAAGGACTGAAACAATGAGGAAGCAACACACGATCACCAATGATGTAAAACTAGCAAATGGAGTACACAAGATCAGATTGAAAGATCAAAGGCCAATTGGTTTCCTGTGAATGTGGCATCATGGTAGTGCTCATCTTTAGACACTTGGATACTATTGAGGTCAGAGTTCAAGAGCCTGAATCATTTCAAAGAGATTCTGGCTCAGCTGCAATAGCTTGTCAGGGGAAACAATACATCAAGGCACTGTTTTGTCCTTAAGTAGACTGCCCCAGAACATCACAGACCTCTGTAACCCTTTGTAGCATTTGCTTCATCTCCTTGATCAGCAGGAGAACAATGCTTCTACACTGTAGCTTGGCCTTACATGTTCATCAACATCATACATCTCATTATCATGAGAACAAGGTAAATGAATTTATTTCTGGAAAACTGACAGAAAATTTTTCCACAGTTCCACCTGCTCCTGTCATTCTGTAGACAATATTCTCATGCTCACAGTTATGCTCGCATCCACAAGCTGTCCTTCAAACTACCATTAAGTTCTAGCACAGCCTGCCTTTTTAAAAGGCTGATTTATATTGTACAGTAGATTTGGTTTAGAGCAGACTTGTAATTGTACCTGCATTCTATTTGATATGTTAGATGACCAAGATTTTCTCCAACTATTTTGGCATAAAAACAACAAGATTTGAGTAACCCAGTATGAGTCCTCAATCAGTCTGATTACATTTGGTAGGTTATAAGGATCAAATTAAGTGTTCATTGTTTTGCCTGCCTGTCTACCTGCCTTCCTTCTTCCCTTCTTTCCTTCCTCCCTAGATCTCTCTCCCCATCTCCCTCCCTACCACCTCCCTTTCTTCGTGGTGCTGGTGATTGAATTCAGGGCCTTGCCCATGCCAAAAAAAAGTGCTTTCCCTCTGACCTAGCCTCTAGCCTTTACTGTGATTGTTATTGGCTTTAAAGATGAAGTTTAGGTAAACAGTGTGTAGAAAGATCTTCTTTTCAAAAAGCTAAAGGTAAGAGATTCCAGAGAAAACCATAATGCAAACATGATAAATATCACTGGAAAATAAGCAAGCAAAGAAAAAGATGACTGAAGTATTTTTTTAATCAAGACAGAGATTAAGGTTGTGATCAGGGATGCCTGAGGTTCAAATAAGTCACAGGAACAGCTGGGAAATGGACTCCCAAACCATTTAAAAACAAAAATCTATTAGTAAGACTTTCAAAGATTACTTAATGGGGACTATTTACACCTGTCTCTTTCTCTTGAGGCTTTCTGAGTAAACTTTCACCTGTTCTTCCTAGCTGCTTTGCATAAAAGACAGCCTAATGTGGTGGCCATGGAGGAGGGAGATGAGAAGGTTCTCAGTCGTGGTTTATCATCCTCACCACTGATCTGGTTAGAGACACTATTCATTGTATCACTTCTGGAGCCGATTGTTCCCGGAACCACAAGTAAGCCTGTGTATTACTTTATAATATATATTATGGAAACTTTGATTACCGCCACGTTTTTGTGGCTGCAGGTAATCCATTTAAGAAACAAGACTTAATAGACATGTGCAACAGTATTAGTTTAAATAGGTGTTACGTTTGATAGATGATTACACCTGTGTGGGTGAACTTGATAGTCTGAGAAGTTTAGGAAAAAGTCACATTTAACCAAGCAAGCATTGGTAAAGTACCTCTATAAATACTTAAGTATTTACTGCTCTAATGGGTATTAAAATGTTGCCTTAAAATAGACTTATACTGTCTGCTTGTATGTTATTCTGGTGCCCACAAAGGCTGGAGAGAGTGTCAGCTCCCCTGGAACTGGAGTGACAAATGATTGTGAGCCACCACTTGGGTGCTGGGAACTAAGCTGTATCCTCTAGGAAAGTAGTAAGTGCTCTTCACCAGAGTCATGTCTCCAATCCCCCATTCAACTTTTTAAAAATGAAACTTGTGTCCGTTTTTCAAACTGCCTGACTCAAGTTAAAGATCAAGCATCCTAACACAACCTAATACAAAGGCACTAACTTGGTATTGCTGAGAAGTGATGGTAGAAAAAAATTAAGTCTTCGTTGGCCATAATTAAACCTTATTGTTTCCACAGAAGAAAGGATTTATTTATGTTTTCATGTGATAATCTATAATTGATATATGCCAGGGCAGGAAAACCAGAAGGAACTTAAAGCAGAAACCATAGAAAAATATTGCTTGTTCTCTTCCCCATATTTATTAATGTTTAGCTAGTTTTCTTACATAGCCCAAAACAAGGTTAACAGGGAAGGATGCTATGAATAGTGTGCTGGACCCTCCTTCATTAATTGAAAAGGTCAATCTATCAAAGATATCCATAGAACAATCTTATCTCTATAAAGTGTCAATAAAGAGTCCCCAATGAGGAGTTAGAGAAAGGACTGAAGGAGCTGAAGGGGTTTGCAGCCCCTTAGGAAGAACAACATTATCAACCAACCAGACCCCTCAGAGTTCCCAGGGACTAAACCACCAACCAAAGAGTACACATGGAGGGACCCATGACTCCAGTCATATATGTAGCAGAGGATGGCCTTGTTGGGCATCAGTGGGAGGAGAGGCCCTTGGCCCTGTGAAGGCCCAATGCCCCAGTGTGGAGGAATGCAGGGTGGAGAGGCAGGAATGGGATGTTTAAATGAATTTTGCATTGGGTTTAGGACAGAATTTTTAACAATTTTAAAAATAACCCTAAACTTTCATCTGCCACTTTATGCTTCGTATATATGTGAAACAGTGTTCTTAGCACTGACAATTACAAAATCAAAGTATCAATCAAATCTGAGAAGTGTGGATGATGCTATATGCCCTGCAATATCAAATATTCAGTGAAGCTTTAATTATTTATGTAAAAACAGAGGTATCTATCTCATTAGGATGCAAATCTGTTTCAATCTTTAAAAAATGGTAAGATTGTATATACAATAAATAATTGCTTTAAAATAAAAAAATAGGTTTACATTATACCATACAAAGGAAGGAGTTGGCAGAAAAATGTTTAATCAATGAGAAGTGTTTTCTAGGCTAGATCACACATATATATGAACAATTTTTGAGGAAGTTATAGGATATATGGTGGAGAATACTGGAAGGTTCTAGAAGTATTTATTTATGTTGTGAATCTTAGAAATCTTAATTTTCCTTTGTTGGGCAGATAACACTGGAAATAATCAGTGACCGCTTAAGAGAAAAACACACTTCCCAGCTTAGCTGTGCATGTGTGCTAGACACAGGCTCTGGTCTGAAGCTGAAGCATTGGAAGACATGCATCTCTTAGATCCTGGCATTAAGATATCAATATCCTTCCTGTAACAAGTGGAATGCATTGTGAGGCCCTGCCCTTTCGTATGCCATGTCTCTAATGAGATGTAGGCTTATTATCTGAATAATCCAAGGAGTGAATCTTTCATGGTTCAACATGGTTCCTTTTCAGGAAGTCTGTGCTCCTGGAAGAGCTCAGAGAGGGCTATTTTCTGAATGACAGTATAGTATAAGCTTCATGTTTTTCACTAACTGGCAGTGAAAACTGGCTTATCTATGTCTTTGGCCTGCTGTTAAGAAAATGGCAAGAAAAGTAGTGTGAATTTTAAGAATGGATCATTTTCCTATTGGACGGCGTAGACAACGGTGAGAAGTAAATTTGACTGCACTCTTTGTGGAAAACCAAGCTGCATGGCAAACTGTTTTTGTAATGGCAAGATTTGAAAAGTGATAGCCATCAATTTATACCACTCTTACTTGATGGTTTAGTAACTATAGCTGTAGCCACAAAGCCCAGACATTGTTCTGGTATAAATCCAGTATGGTCCATTGGAAAGGTTGATATGGATTTAGATTTTGAGCATAGGTTATGCAGATTTTATACGTTAAGAATCTCTTAGAATATAACTGTTCTAGTTTCATTTCTGTTGTTATGATAAGATATCCTGACAAAAACAGCTTTGTAAGGGGAAAGGGTTTATTTGGCTTACAATTTTATGTTCCTGTCAATTATTGAGGGGAGGTCAAAACAGGAACATAAGCACTGGCTTCTCTACGACCAAGAGCAGGGACAAGTAAAGGCATAGATAATGCTTGCTCTACTCCCATATTGCTTTTTCTTGTCCTATATAATTCAGACCCATGCCCAAAGCATGGTGCCATGCACAACAGTTGGTCTTAGTATACCAGCTAACAATCAGATAATCCCCTACTGACATGCCATAGGCCAACTTGATCTGAATAACCCCACAACTGAAACCTGATCTTAAATATTGCATCAAGATGTCACTTAAAACTAGCTATCACAGTGTTTGAGGGTTTATTCTTTCTTTCTTTCTTTCTTTCTTTTTTTTTTTTTTTTTTTTTTTTTTCGAGACAGGGTTTCTCTGTATAGCCCTGGCTGTCCTGGAACTCACTCTGTAGACCAGGCTGGCCTTGAACTCAGAAATCCGCCTGTCTCTGCCTCCCAAGTGCTGGGATTAAAGGCATGTGCCACCACTGCCCGGTGAGGGTTTATTCTTTTGTATTGTATATTGAGAATATACTTTTTCCTGAGTACATATCATTGAGAGTTTATCTTAAATGTAGGTGTATAATATTCATATACTGAACATTATCTACACAGTAAGGAGTTGTGCAGTCATCGGAATGTGTGGGTGCTTTTAAAAATCAATCACATAGCTGGGCAGCACTTGGGAGGCAGAGGCAGGAGGATTTCTGAATTTGAGGCCAGCCTGGTCTACAGAGTAAGTTCCAGGACAGCCAGGGCTATACAGAGAAACCCTGTCTCAATAAAAACCAAAACAAACAAACAAACAAAACAAAACAAAACAATCAATCATATATAATCAAAACCAAAGCTGGCATTTATCTCCCAAATCCGTAGTTTTCCCTGTATTTTGACACTGTGAACAATGTCTTGTGCCTTTTATGCATGCTATTAACTTTCCAGGCACTTGTTGCATGCATGCTCATGGTTAAGAAGTACCTGAACTTTCCCTGAAGGCTGTAAGAACACTTTTCTTTCTAAATATGAGATCCAGGAGGCAGTTTCAGGAGTAATTGTCCTATAGAAAGAAGCTTAGAAAATTTAAAGGTCTCAGAATTCCTCTATATTTAAGATGTTTTCTACAGAAAATACAGATTTCTGCTTGTCTTTAGATTTGCTATTCCACCCACTGAATCTCAATGCATACCACCTTCCTATGGAGAACTTATTCACAAAAATTATTTGAATTTATAGTTATCCAAGGTTGCCAATGAAAATCAGTTCTTCATGAATGCTTTGGACTATTGCAGACATCAGAAATTTAAGACAATCTATTTTTTATTCTGTTTAACTGTGTGGAAATTAGAAGGCTTATTTCCATTGTTTTTTCTTCATGATTTTGGCATTTTGCTAATGAGGCTTTTATTTTTAGCATGACTTATTTCAAACCAACAATAAATAGCTGCAAATAGTTCAAGTTTCTAAAATATTTTCCTCCCTAAAGCAGGGCTTTCTATTATTATTACCATTGAAAATCCTATGGCATCTCCCAAGACTGTACAAAGCCTGCAGGCTGGGCTGCTTTTGTCTTCAGATTTTCCTGGAGATGGCAGCAGAGCCCGCAAAGCCAGGGCACCAAGCCACCACATAAGCAAGTGGTGAAATTAATGGTACTCGGCAGTTCTGGGGATGGCTCTGATGAAATGCACCAGCATCTTCTACTCTCAAATGACAGGGCGGGTAAATAGAGAGCTGATGTATGTATTAATTTGATTTTTAATTGCATTGGATGACTTCCAAAAAAGCCCTGTTCACACTGCAGCATTTGCTTTCCACCTGTGGCCAGGTCCAAGCCTCTTTGGTCTCTCTCTGTCTTTCTCTGTCTCTCTCTGTCTCTCTGTCTCTGTCTCTGTTTCTCCTTATCTGTGTGTGTGTGTGTGTGTGTGTGTGTGTGTGTGTGTGTGTGTGAGTGTGTGTATGTGCTGCTCTTATTCCTTTTCTAGTGAAAGCATTGAGAGATCTGCAAAACAAGAATCTTTTGAATCCTTTATTTCATGGGTCCACCTGCAACATTTGTTATCCTTCCTTTGTTTTCATATAGTTATTTCTAATCTTGTAGCACAGTGCATTTCAACCCCTTCCGGTTGTCAGATGTTTCGAATCTATAATGGGATGATTAACTGGCAAGGCAATGCGCAGCCTAATAACAGATTGCAAAGGACATCATATTAGACATTGTAAAAGCCTTCTTTATATCCAAAGTATACATCCAATAATGCCCCAGCAGACATGAGTAATGAGCAGTGTTTCCAGAATAACAGGGACCCCATTGCTTCAGAATTCGTGCAGAAATGTTATTAAAATGAAAAAGAGAGAACTTAGCTGTACGGAATTGCGACTGTTGCTTTCAATGCTAAACTTGTTTGTCAAGCGCAGTTGCCTGGGATCAGTGAAAGCTCATATAACACCAAAATATGTCACTAGTAGGTTGGATGCTAGGAGAAATTCTTCTTTGGAGGAAGCTAAATGGAAAACTTTTTAGTTTAAAGATCTGCTTTATTTAGAGATCTTCTGCTGTTTGTTTTTTCAGCTAAAATGCATGATTGTCTCTTGAGAGTACTTTTAAAGTAAGGTTCCCTTTTACTACAAGAGGAAAGAGCCCTGTGAGTAAAGGACCCAGCTGAAGATAAGATGCTTTGTCACTTTGTCAGACAACAGATAAACAAAATGAATTGACCAATTCACTATTTTTGGTTAGATTGTCCAGCTAGAAATAATGCATTTTGTTTTTGTTTTTGCAATGGAGAGCTTAAGTTTTTGTACCTGCAGATATCCCAGGAGCATCATTGTGTAGATGTGTAATACGGGAATTCTAAACTGTTGATTTACATTCTCTTAATTGTAGCTAAACAGCAACCATTTCTGCCTATTCCCTTGTGGGGGGGCAACTTGAGCTAAGGGAAAGGAGCACTGGAAGAAAGACTTCCACACAGCTTAAAAAATTAGATTTTTTAAAATGCAGTTATTTAACCCCAAGATGCTTTGCAGTTGGGTGAGAGCTTGTGGACCTGCCAGGGAAACATCCTTAAGGTGAGATGTCATTACATCTATTGCAATGTAATGGACAGACTTATGAACCCAAACAGGATGGTAAAATAGAAAGATATACTTAAGCATGGACACAGTCAGAGTTTAAAGGGTATATTATTGAAAAAAACCCACCTTTGTTTTTATTTTCTTTGTCCTATCCCATGGAAATGTTTTGAGAGAGAAGGCCTAAGAGCCAAATCCTCTCCACATTTGGAGGTTGTTTGCTTCAGTGTCTTGAGAGGTGTGTAGACTAAGAGACTTTTGTAATGGGGAGGAAAAGTGACCAAGTCTGGGAGAACCAGGGAAGGAAATACTGAACGAGCTTGAGACTAGAAGCAGTTTGGAAGTTTGTGTTCCCCTTTAGCATTCTAGTGATATCGGGAAGGATAGCTAGGTTTCACTGTAAAGTTGCAAGCACCAGGTATCCTTTGGGGTTCTTTATGAATGCTAACAAATTTAATATTCAACAACCTTTCTTTGTCGAGGATTCTAGTATTTGTACCACAGTTTACAAAAATAAATGAGGTGTAAATGAGTTAAATAATTTAGACAAGTCAGAAAGTAAAGTGACCTTGAATGAGGTGACTAGAGCATGTTCCTTAAATGACTGGAAACCTGAAGTATGGCCTGAAGGCTACTGGTGTCTCCCTGTGGACAGTTCAGGGCTCTCAGAGCTGGAAGCCCAGTTCCTTTTTTTTTTTTTTTTAATTTTTTTCCTACTTTATTTACATTTCAAATGTTTCCCCCTTTCCAGATCTCCCCTTTGGAACCTCCCCATTTCCTCCCCCTACCCCGGCCACTATGGGGGTATTCTCCCAACCACCCACCCACCCACTCTCCTCTTCCCTCCTTGGCATTCTCCTATACTGGGGGATCTAACACTCTCAGGCCCAAGGGCCTCTGCTTCCCCTGATGTCTAACAAGACCCTCCTCTGCCACATATGTGGCCAGCACCATGGGCCCCTCCATGTGTATTCGTTGGTTGGTGATCCAGTCTCCAAGAGTATGGGGGGGGGTGTCAGGCCAGTTGCCACTGTTGCTCCCTCCATGGGGCTGCCAACTCCTTCAGCTCCTTCAGTCCCTTCTCCAACTCCTCCATCTGGGACCTCACACTCAGCCCTACTGTTGCTGCGAAGTGACTCTTGGGTATTTGGAACTTTTGGGCTAATAACCACTTAACAGTGAGTACGTACCATGTTCATTCTTTTGTGACTGTGTTACCTCGTTCAGGATGATATTTTCAAGTTCCATTCATTTGTCTGCGAATTTCATGAAGTCATTGTTTTTAATAGCTGAGTAGTATTCCATTGTGTAAATGTACCACATGGAAGCCCAGTTCTTGATTGCAGTGTGAAGGAGAAGCAGCAACCGCAATGGTTGGGGTCAGTATGTACTGAAGGCCTGGTCCATTCCTACCTTTCTGGCATAAATATGAGCCTATGGTTCTGGTGCCCAGTGAAAGGAAAGTCATCCTGATGGTGATTGAGCCTGGATTCTCTGCCAGCCAGGCAGGTGGGAGCCTGCAGCTGAATCTGCCAAACATACATCTGAATGTCTTCTGGATCTCCTCACTGGATAACAGGCACGTTGAGCTAAGCATGTCCAAAATTAGGCTTGTGACCTTCCCTCACATCACTTCCCCCGACAGTCCCTTCCATCTATCAAGCCTGGCAAATGCATTTCCTACTTGTTAGGCTCTCACACTCCGATTAATCTCTCAACCCTCTCAGAGTCTGGGCATTCCTCACTGCCCTGTGGATAATGCCTGGTACAGATTGCCATCATGTCTGAATTACTGCAGTAGCTTTTGGAATGGTTCCCACTTCCTTCTATGTTGCTGTCAATGGAGCAGCCAGGCTGACTCTGTTCATCCTAGTCCCTCTCTCTACACTAGCGCAGCATCTTCCTATTTCAAAAGGAGAAAAGTGCATTGTCTCAGTTGTGACCTCAAACCACTCATCCTGCTCTGGTGTTATCACTGACACTTTCAGACCTGTCACTCAGCTCTCATGAGATCAGTCTACTTTGGGACCTTTGGACACACTTCCTCTTCATTCAGCCTTTTGTATGATTAACTGCTTCCTTCTCAGACCAGTTCTATCCCAAATTAATAACTCCATGTTCTAACTCTTCATACCCCTTTCCTCTCTTCATTTTTTCCTCTGGATCCCAGAAACTGTCTTATTTGTTTACCATGTATAATGCCCACATTATATCAACTGCTAGCTTTATATAGAAGCCAGGAGTTTGTTGTTGTTGTTGTTTTTGTTGTTGTTGTTGTTGTAGGGGCTCATGTGTCTTCTAACTTATCACACACAATGTAGCTTAAACTTCTGATCCTCCTGCCTCCACATCTCAAGTGCTGGGGTTCCAGGTGTTTACAACCATGCCCATTTTGTAAGAATTACCTCAATTTCCCCTTTGTCTTTGACACAGAGTCTGGCCCACTTATATTGCTCAATGACTGTGTCCTCAGTGAGTTCACAGAAATAAAAGATTTGATATGCCCTGCACCTTAGGCATGTGACAAAGTTACACTTCCTGCAAAGATGTTCAATGTACCGTTGAAGTTGACTCTGTTATCTAACATAAGAAGCAGCCTGATTAGTGAACAAACTGATGGTGTAGCCTGCCATTAAACCTCTATGGCATTTAAAACACATAATGGAAAATAGAAACGGCGTATTGTTGACCTGTCAGATTGATCTAGACATAGATCTCTCTCTCTCTCTCTCTCTCTCTCTCTCTCTCTCTCTCTCTCTCTGTGTGTGTGTTTGTGTAAGTGTAGGTGCCTGCAGAGTCCAGAGACAGATGTCATCTACCAAATAACTGTAGTTATAGGTGGTTGTGAACATGTCCTGGGTACTGGGATATGTATGCCTTGACTGTAGATCCGAGGAACCCTTGGTATGAATCAAGATTATTCTCCCAGTTCTATCTGTCCTCTCCATATAATTCTATGTATTAATAATACAAAACCTATCATTTTTCTGATTTATAACATGCAGTAGCATCTGAGTTTACAAAGTACTTTATAAACCCAGGAAAATACTAGGAACACAGCTTAGGTGACTTTTTAGTATTTGTTTAGTTTACCTATGTAATTTCCATCCAGTCAGTTAATAAATAAATATACACTATCTAATATTTTTTACAGTTTTCATTATTGTTAAAACAGCAGTTTCTTAAATACCTAATTCTTGTGATAAAAAAAAAAAGTATAACAGAAACAGGAAACACAATGCTGTTTGAATTTTATTTTGAGTCAGAGACTAGAACAAGAATGGCCCAACAGTATGAAACATCTGTACCATTTCTCCAAGTCATACTCATTAAGGTCTGAGGACTGCACACATATTGGGCTCCTTCTAGGATGTCTTCCCTACTGTTATAGTTCCTCCAATGAACCCATCTGTGAGCATCTACAGGATGCTCATGACATGCATTTAAATTGCTTGTTGTGTTCCAGAAACCTCTTCCTCTTACAAACAAGTGGTGACCTCTGTGCTCCATGTTCATCCAAGGGACAGACACTGGGCACCATCCCAGGCTGGCAGCCAAATGATGGCCACATCCTTTTCTACGCAAAAGCACACATTTTCATTACACCAAGATAATTAGAAAAAGTAGCATAGAGGAATATGAGTAATTCCATCAGTAATTACAGCAATTACACCCTTAATTGCCATGCCACCTCCAGTGTCACATTATATGTATGTGCTGGCATTTTACTGAGAAAACACTCATATGCTTTCTGTTAAAAATGTACCTGGTTATGTCAGCTTCCTCTCTAGGTTAAAAGATAATTGAAGTAAATTGGTTTTGTTGCCATGATCAAAGCATAGTGCATTATACTGTTACGGTCATTGTCACTGAGCCTTTTCAACACAGAGATTTTTATGATTTTGAGAAATATGGGAACAAAAGCCAAGGTACTAAAAAATATTTCAGACAGGGAGGAGCTGAGTAGGGGAAGTGGTTGAGTTGGGGGATGAACTTCACAAGGAGAACATCTGTGCAGGGGAGGAGCTGTGCAGGGAAGGTGCTGTGCAGGGGAGGGGTGGTGCAGGGGAAGGTGATGGGCAAAAAGAATAACACTTGCATATAATAAAACACACTGCACTTTTACAGGTCGATGAGTTTGGATAAGGGTGTCAGAAATGTCATCAAGCTGGAGATGATTTTGACTATTATCCAGGGCGTCTGTTGTCTTATCGCATTGTGAGTCTTATTGTGAGTTTGCTCTGTGGGTCCGGTGCTGCACAGTTTTTTAACATCTTGCCTCTGCTCACCAACCATTCTGCCTGTGTGCACTCAAGCTTGTCTCTACTTTTACATAGACATGACTTTCTGTCATCAAGCTCATTGACAGTGAGATACGAGCTACTCCACACACTTGACCATTGTTACATTGTCTCCCAGACTGGGCCTTGATTTTTTAATTGTTTTCATGGTTTTTTTTTTTTTTTCTCTAACAAATTTTATTTGGATGGAGTTATTGTTTTACAATCAGTACTATTTTGTTTCTTAGGAAATAGTTTCCTACTTCAACTAATGAAAGCATTCATTTTAAGATTTTAAACACTACACCTTCAAGCTGTATACATGTGCATCTAATTCATTTCAAATCAGTTTTATGCAGGGGCTAAAGGAGGAGCCAATCTTCTTTCACAAGTTTGAAATTACTCCAGATTCGTTTAGTGGCAAGTTTTTCTTCATTGATTTCCCCTGAACTGTGTTTAAAATGCACTGGCTGTACACATATGGGCCTATGTTTGAATACTGTACTATGTCACTTACGTATTTGTCCAGCATTATTTCAGAACTACACTGTCGTGGCTTTTGATACTGTACTAAATAGTATTGATTTTTAACCTACTGCCTCCATTATTTTAGTAGATTCAGATCACTGTTTGTTGACCTTATATAGCTTTTCTGTAGACTACCTATGATTTTTATCTTCACGATTAGAACCCTACAAATGAAAACTGCTTGATATTTTTCCTTTCTAATCTTGATGCCTTTTGCCTTTCAGTTCCAAGTACTGATTTTAACAAGGAGAAGAAGAAGAAGAAGAAGAAGAAGAAGAAGAAGAAGAAGAAGAAG